>JAVDPK010017247.1:0-13776 GCA_034780415.1 Cichlasoma orientale | reverse complement strand
TGTGTGTGTGTGTGTGTGTGTGTGTGTGTGTGTGTGTGTGTGTGTGTGTGTGTGTGTGTGTGTGTGTGTGCTGGCAGCTGAATGTCTATGCACAGAATCTGTGTATATAACAGTGCACTTTCAATTTCATCAGAGTATTTGGCATATTAATGTTCAATCAATCTATCACAGCACTAATGCAAAGTTTGATGAAGACATGCCATAGTCTGCAATTAACAGACTGAAGCAACTGCACTTGAATATATCACTGCAAGCTTAAGGGACCAGAGCATCTCCTCTTCAAAAACTTTTTTTCTATTCTTTACTGCATGGAGCTTGAATGTGGTCCCCTGTTTTTTGTCCTGAGCACAATAAAAAAATATGTTGGTCAATGTGATTGTTCAAAAGAAACGGTTTGGGTTGTAAAGTGATCGGGTGTCCTACTTAAGGTGGAGCCGCACATTATTTTTATCACCACAATACAACCACAACAACACGTTGCAGTTTACCTGTTTTAATTTGTTTGGTTGCTATATGTAGGCCTACAGACACTCGGCTAAGCTTTTCTATTCTAGTTTTTATCATCTTTATAATTATAACAAAACTGAATGTGCATCTACAGTAGTAGACTGAAAGCAAGTAAAAGTTCTCACGATGTTTGCACTTTGCCATTTCATGTCTTTTAACACTTCTGCTTCACAACATTCTAATACAATTTGTAGCTTAAAAAAAAATCACAAATAATAATAAGATTATAAAAAACACAGTGCTAGAATTTAACCCAAGGTTTCCAACTATTTGACTTGCATCCGATTATAAAAACAATCTTGGGGCTCTCTACAGTGTTTTAGATGTCTAATCATCTCATGACCTCTGAGGACTGGGGTTAGGTTAACTGGTGCCCATAGATGTGAATGTGAGTGCGAATGGCGTCTGTCTCTGTGTTAGCCCTGCAACAAACTGGTGACCTGTCCAGAGTGGACCCTGCCTCTCGCCCTGTTACAGCTGGGATAGGCTCTAAGACTACCCCCCCCCCCCCCCCACACACACACACTACAGTGGTACTTAATCTGAGAACTTTTTCTGCCACTGATCTAAAGTTACAACATGTCCAGAGATATTTGTGTTTTTGTCTGCTGGACATATGACAATGTCAAAGCAATAAAACACAATTTGTATGCAGCTGATTTTCTTTTTTTTTAGCAGGCTTGAATTCATGACTTTGCACTGAGAAGTAAACTACTTAATCTGTCAGCTACCTTGCCAGCAGCATCAGGATAAATGATGCTTTGTTTTGTCAGTTGCACATTTACAACAGAACCACAATTCAAATCTTTTTCTTATCTGAGGGAGTGTAGTGCGGATGTCTCACCATGAATAGTTCTGTTTCAGTACAACTACAACTACAGAAAGGTCACTGGAGCCATTCTTTAATGGCATCAAATCCCTAAACTCCACTGAAATGCCGGCATCATCTCAAATACTGCATATAGCCAGAACTTACTGTGAATTCAGGTTGGTTGGCTTTACTTTTTCTGCCCATTACCCAAATGAAAAATGTTGTGTCTTTCACTCTGGGACCCAATGCCCATTAAAGAGTGATGAAACACAACGTACCTGTTCGCCTCTGCTTAGTTCAAATTTTCATCCCTTGAATTCAGGAAAAAATATATGACAGAATAAGCATAGGCAATTATATTGAATGGCTCTGTACACTGAATCACAGCTCTCATCTATGTGCTGGCCATTTCCAAGAGAGTCATGTTGTTTTGTCAACATTTATTTGTCTTTATGTGGAACCTGTTGAGTTGATTCTGCAGGACAACATCCTGCTGTAACATGTGCATTTAAACAGAGCCAAGTACAGCAGGCTACACAGCCAGCATGCTGCTTCTACAGGCAGTTCCAACCCATTTTGGCAGAAGTTATTTTGCAGCCTCCCTGCAAATGTCCACTACCCAGAGCCAATTCAGATTTACCGGTACCTTCTGGGAAAAATCTTCACTTTATTTCAGGACACTCTTTGCCAGTAGAGGGCAACAAAGTCCAAACTAAGTTTCTGCATGAGGCTGTTCTTTTCACTTCATATCTCATTAGTAACAAATCGTTTTAACTTAGACATCCACATCCTTTTATCTCTAACTACTACTTTTATTTTTATCAGTTCTTAAAATGACATTAACTGTGACAAGTGCCATTCCTCAGTCCTTTCACCATTAATGAAATAATGCAGCTGATTATATTCACAATATTCCAAACATGCAAAATTACTGGAATTATTTAATATTCATAATGCATATTACTGTGAACAAAATGTCACAGTGATGTATGTTTGTAGTTATATGTATATATACACATATATACACATATATACATATATATATATATTAGTGCTGTACTGACATCTGCTGGACACTCAAATAGAAACAGGTAACTCACTTTACAGTTGTCACTTGGGCTAAATTGAGAAATTATTGACAAAATGTGCTAGAAAAAAACATGCTAGAGGTATAACTCACAGGTGTAAAATCACAGTTTTTAGTCTAGCCCATGTAATCATTCACAAATTGTTAGTGTGACTGGATTCCTTTGCAGTGCAGTCTCACGGAAGTTCATGAAGTAGCCACGACCTTTAATCTACTGATTTCTGGAATCAAAATTTACAGTTATTTTTTGTGTTTCTCTGCATTATTTTCCTTTCACTGAACAAGGATTCTCATCAGTCTGCTCTCCTACACATTTGACATTGTGTCTATGTAAAATATTTTTCACTTTCAAAGGAAAATGAAAATCTACATTTGGACTTTGGTGGGGTTGGACATGGAGGGAATCGTTTGGTTTAGACATTAAAAACTTTGTTAAAGTTATGGATTAAAAATGAACTGAGTTAGGTTTTGTAACAGATCATGGTTTTGAGTTAAAATACAACTTTCGCCACTTCTAAAACTTTGGTTTATTGGTTGCCCTAATTATGCTTCCACCTTCTGACGTAAACTACATTCAGGCTCATTTTATTAGGACATCACTTCACCTGCTTAATTCAATTCAACTGAATTCACTTTTATTTATATAGCGCCAAATCACAAGTTACCTCAAGGCATAATTAATTACAATAATTACAGAGAAAACCCAACAGTCAAACCACCCCCTATGAGCAAGCACTTGGCGACAGTGGGAAGGAAAAACTCCCTTTTAGCAGGAAGAAACCTCCGGCAGAACCAGGCTCAGGGAGGGGCGTTCATCTGCCGTGACCAGTTGGGACTGAGGGGAGAGAGACAGGACAAAAGATGCTGTGGAAGAGAGCTAGAGTTTCTGCATGAACCTGTTCTTTCAAACAATTCAACTCAAAAGTGTTGTGTCTTTCACTCTGGGACCTGATGCCTAAAAGTGGTATGGCTGTTGATGCCAGATGGGCTGGGCTTTAACTTTAATATGACAAATCTGCAGCAACTGTGTGATGCTATCATGCGATCTCCTTGTTGAATCTATTCCATTAAGAATTGAGGCACTTCTGAAGGCAAAAGTCACTAATAAAGTGTCCAGTGAGTGTATATTTCATATTAAAATACATTTATGAATTCACGCACACTGGCATGAAAAGATATGATAATTCATGTACATGAACACTTTTTTGCGACCATTTCATGTTTCATTATGAGACTGGGCTTTCCTTCACCTCTTACATGTCTCGTAACACTGAATTTAATATGCAATTTCAGCTGCTGCTATTAAAAAGCCTCAACAACAAACTGCAAATGTATGCATGCGTTCACTGGCTGTCAAGTGGTTTTCCCAGAAAAAGGGTTTGTCATAATGACCTTAGAGTCTCTTCAGCCTGCTGCATTGCATAAATCTGCAGCACTTGAAGATGAAGAACCAGCAATTCAGACAGAGACCGTGTGACCTCACTGTACACTATATTGCCAAAAGCATTAGCTCATCTGCCTTCACATGCATATGAACTCTTAATCCATAGGGTTTAATATGATTTCAGCCCACGCTTTGCAGCTATAAAAGCTTCAACTCTTCTGGGAAGGCTTTCCACAAGGTTTAGGAGTGTTTATGGGAATTTTTGGCCATTCTTCCAGAAGCACATTTGTGAGGTCAGACACTGATGTTGGATGAGAAGTCCTGGCTCGCAAACTCTGCTCTAATTCATCCCAAAGGTGTTCTGTTGAGTTGAGGTCAGTATTCTGTTCAGACCAGTCAAGTTCTTCCACACCAAACTCGCTCATCCATGTCTTTATGGTCCTTGCGTGTGCAGTCATGTTGGAAGAGGAAGGGGCCATCCCCAAACTGTTCCTTTCACCGGAGCTACAGTAAGGGGCTGAGCCCAACTCCTGATAAACAACCCCACACCATAATCCCCCCTCTCCACCAAACTTTACATTTGACACAATGCAGTCAGACAAGTACCGTTCTCCTAGAAACCACCAAATCCAGAGTGAGTGCTCAAATAGACTAGAAAGGAACCAGTCTATTTACCATTGCACTTTGTGATGTAAGGTTTGGATGCAGCTGCTTGGCAATGGAAACCTATTCCATGAAGCTCTCTACATACTTGAGCTAATCTGAAGGCAATATTAAGTTTGGAAGCAGTGTGCGTTCCTCGGTGCTTGATTTTATACACCTCTGGCCATGGAAGTGATTGGAACACCTGAATTTAATGATTTGGATGAGTGTGTGAACACTTTTGGCAATTTAGTGTGTCTTATAATTCCTGTTTGCCATCTATCCACTGTAATTATGAAACAGACCACAGGAGAGCCAATATTAACACAGTTTCTCAAAAGACAAGCAGCAAACTGATGAAAAAGACCAGAACAAATATTTGCTGGACTATTTATTTTCTTTGTGTACTTCATGACCAACAAGATTAATATTTTCAAGAAACATCAGGCAAACATTATACAGCACCATTGTAGTATAAGGGGGGAAAGCACTGTTAAAAATGTACAAACATTAACAAATCTCTGACGTCTGAGAAAAACAAGAAAAGTTACACATCTTGCAAGAGCTACCCAATCTTCATGTGTTTCGTTCCTTTACAACACAATTAAAATGTTTTTCATTTCCCTTTGCTCAAGTGCTGATTCGTGCATGTAATTCCATTAGGTTTACATGAAGTGATCTTTGACCAAATAAAAAATGTTTTGCAATGTGGCCGCATAGAGCAAATGCAATGCAAGCACTGGTTATGTTCACAATAAAGCTGTGTATCTTAATTGAAATCCTACCCTTTAATTTTTTTTTTCCAGTTTGAATTTTAGATACTGTATCCTGCAGATACTCCCGCTGTATCCTTCAGTTGGAGTCATTCCACGAAAATACAATTTCTGAGCCCTGAACCAACAACTTTAAATTATTTCATCTTACCCTACTTTTGTTTTTCAAGAGAAGTGAGCTCTCAAATGTGACACTAACCCACTCTTAACACATTTCCTATTTCCAAAATTAGGCAGGATATCTTTCATTACCCTGTAGACACCGACACGACACGACCCTTCTCATTCAGTTTTCTCAGGAGGAACTACTTCCATTAGCAGCTGGAGATGCAAAGTGATGGGCCCTACGTGGGAATGAAGGTTAGAGGTCAAATCAGCATGAACACTTAAGTAGTTGATTCTCCTAGGCTATTGCAAGATGACACATTTTATTAATTCATCATTCACATTTGATGATATATTTCTTTAAGTTTCCCAATAGTCAAATTTGAAAATTTGAAAAACGCACAGTCAAAAATTTAAGCTTACTCATGATTTTGCGTGCCCAGTTCACCTTCCGGTAGACAAACGGGTAGTAAAGGATAAGGCCACTGAAGATGAAGACAGTACAGTAAAGGTATTCCAGTTCTGGCTTATCAATAATGGGTGCCAAGACCAGGTAGCAGGACACCAGGACCATTGTGCCTGCTATGATAATCGGTACCTTCAAGTGAGCACAGAAGAATATATAGGAAGTGTTTGTTTGTTTAGTATTTGCTGTTGTAACACTACACTACTGTTAAAACTGTGACAATTAAAGCATTGTCACTGAGACAAAAATAAATGCGGTTCATTAACAAACAAATCAGAAACACCCCAATATTATTGATGTTTTTCAAAAGCCCGATGAAGCTTTCTAAAATGAACTCAATCGCACCGATATGAAACAGCCTCTGAAACACAACACTGGACTGGAGTCATTTTTGTTGTTGTTCAAATTGCGTATCATTGTTAAATCAAGTTAACACAGCAACAGACAGAACAGAATAATCTTTTGTGTCAAAACACAGCTAGCCTCACCTTAACGGGTCTGTGCAGCTCCTTTCTAGTGAAACGCATGACTATGAGAGCCAGAGCTGTCAGCCCGTAGAACAGCCACTGGGCAAAGCTGAAGTAGTTAATGAGCGAGTTGATGTCTGCTGGAATAATGTAGACAATAGCCAAAACACCCTAAAACAGAAAGAAACCAAACAGCGAGAAGTCTTGTTTTCTGGAAGTGAAACAACACAGTGGATTGTTTACTTATTTGAGAATTCATGTAATATTTATAAGACTTGAAATTACAGGGTCTCATTAGGGCTCATTAAAACTGTTTCAAGCTGTAATCAACACACTGTGAAAGAATATGCAAGGTTTTAAACATTAAATAAGTCAGCTGATCATCTGAGACCACATTTGAAAGGATACAAAATAAGTAATTGAATGCGTAGGCCTCACATTGAAAAAGAGAGCAGGGGCGGGAGTGAAGCGTTTCACACTAATATAGGATAAGATTTTCACCATGTGTCCTTCCCTGCCAGATGCATAGACTAGTCTAGAGAAAGAAAAAAAGCATTAGGTTTACCTTATTAAATATTATTGCTTTATTGTATGTTTGTGGCAGTTTTTTGTTTGTGTCTTTTTTGTTTTGGCATTTATACTTTTCTTCTTGTCAGGCTTTCTAGCCACTTCAGTGCTCTCACTTTCATTTTCAGACATGTCTTTGTTGTCTCTCTCTCTTTCACACACACACACACGCACACACACACGCGCACACACACACACACACACACACACACACACACACACACACACACACACACACGCTTCATACACTTTATGAGTTATGCCAAACCATCAGCGTGACGTGTATTATCTGACAGTTGTCTCTTTTACCTGCCAGCAGTGAAGCAGCTTCCATTGGCAGAACCAAATGTTGAGAAGACAACAAAGAGAGGAACAATCCAAGATGCTGGGTAAAGGACTCGGTCTGCAAAAGTCTAAGAAGACACAAAGAAATGCTTCAGAAAAGACAAGGGGGTAAAATCAAAAGGCTGTTGCTCAGATTACATCTACAATTCTCAGAAATAAACCAAAAATTGTGCATAATACATGTAAAATAATGAGTAGGTCCTTCGGGAAAGTTCTCATTAATGTCTATTAAAATTTAATATCAGTGATAATTTATTACAGACCAAATTTAACAGCCCCTGTCTCTCATCTATTCTAAAGGAACTTTCTATTATCCTTACCACAGCAACTGCTGAAGACGAAAGCAGTTCAGTTGTGCTCATAACAGTGAAGTAAGCAACATTGACCAAAACATAGCACACAGTAACCAAAGGAATCCCAAGGATAATCGCCAGTGGCAAATTCCTGAGATTAATTGACAAAAGAAAATCTATTAAAAGAGGTGTACTTTGTGTATTTATTTCATCACAATATAAAAGCTAAACTTTTAGGCTAAGCTAAGTCCATACTTTCATAAACTAGGGTTTCTTAAAGGTCAGTTTTTACCTGAATGGGTTTTTTAGCTCCTCTGTGATGAAATTTAGTTGATTCCTGTGAAAGTAATGGAATAAAATAAAATATGACACTTACACGTCGGCAGACCATTAGACTGAGATTTCCAGTGATCCAGTTAACTCCAGTTTCGCTGGCCTGATGCACAGGAATACTGTAAGCCCCCTCAGCATCTTCAGGGGCACTAACATATGGTTTTATGTGTTTCACTTGAGCTTTTGCAACAACACATGGCATATGGCATTTTATCATTATTTAACAAACAGTAAGACAAAATACAGGAAAAGCATAGGAAAAACTGAGCACAACCTTACTGCTTCCATTTGAATTAAGAGAGTAAATACTACAACAGAATGGCTGAAAAAAAAAAGAAGAATCAAGGTGTTGCAAAGGTCTAAAGTCCGGACCTTAAATTGACAGAAATACTAAAGAGGAATCTTAAGTGTGGTGTGCATAAATGGATGCCAACAAACCTGAACTAAAGCAGCATCGCAAAGAAGAATGGTCCAAAAATCCTTCATAATGATGTGAGAGACTGATAAAGTCATGCAGAAAATGACTACTCAACTTACTACTTACTTACTGCTGTTAAAAGTGGTTCTACAAGCTATTGAATCATGGGGTGTATTCAGTTTTTCCACACACTGCTCCTGGATTTTGGCTCAGACATGACATGATGTAATATGTTGTGGTGTTGTTCATCTGAGGCTATATTTGTATCATTTTAGAACCTGGTAAGGACCTGATCATTTTTTGTGATGTCCTGATATGTAAAGCCTTAAAGGGCACATATCATGCTTTTAAATCCTTCATTTTCTTATGTAAATCATTCACTTGTGGTCTATATAAAGTAGAATTGCAATGCTTTGGTCTGAATTCCTCATTATTGTAGCTCCACAGACTCCTCTTTACACCTTTTCTGAGGCTCGTCTTAGAGCAGCTCGTTTTGGTGCGGTCTCTTTAAATGTGAATGAGACATTTCACGCCCCACCCTCCTCCAGGTTGCAGAGCGTTCCACTCCACCCCGTTCAGTCATTTTTTTAGTTTGATAGCAGCGATACGATTATCTACCGGCAGAAGAACAAGGAGGACTTTCCCCACTGATGTGAGTATATTTCAGAGAAAAATAACATTAAACCAGGCACTTCAAAGAGGTTCTGATGCCGGGGGGCGATGTAAGGAATCATGTGGGTTAATACACCCAACAACCGAACATTTTGACTTGTCTACTTGCAACTTCGGCATAACTGAACTGGACTACAAAATCGCTGCTAGAAAAAAATGGAGGATTCACGAGATTGGTTAGCCGGAAGTCCATGCCCTTGTTTAGCAGTTCCACAGCAAATACTGTGACGTAACAGATAAGAAAACGTAACAGGGAATAGAGAAAACTGAACAGACTGAAAATTATGACCCAAAAAGAATATAAAGATATCTATGCAGCACCGGGAGAGAATACATTTAAATTTCCTGCACTCCTACACATTCAAAGTATACAAAAAAATGTATTGAAGGGCTAAAAAAAGTGGATTTTGCATGATATGTCCCCTTTAAAATTGAACAAGTGTCTGCTCCCTTTTTCATCGCTGTACTTCACTTGCTGGCACTGTAATGCATTAATACATCCCTAAAAACAACACAGTGAACTAACATTTAACTGATGCATCTACAGAAGCTTGTTTCCGCATTATCTGAAATTGTATTGAAAACTAAAACGATTCCAGGGGTTCATCAGCAAGGCCCAATTTGCTGCCAGATATCTCAGCTCCAAAGGCATGGTATTTGCTTTTAGAGAACTTAGCTCCATAAGTGCACTTTGTTCAATACTGCCTGATCTGAATATAAGCATAAGGTTACCTGAGAGAAAAGAAAAGCAGTTTGGAGTGACTAGAATGCAGGTTGTCTTATTGTTTTATCAGTGTGTGATTTTTGGAAAAGAAAGATGAGAAAAGATTTTGCTTTCTCTTTGCTGAATGTTGGGAATGGTTACAGTTCCCCTTATTTCAAATCGGCAGAACTCATATTATCACATATAGCCTGAAAAGGTTTGAAGTTAAATAAAATAAATAATTACCATCCATCATAAGCCCAAAGTCCATTATAAAATGCAAGTCCAATTGCTCCAAAAGATGTTGCAGTACCATCAAAAGCATTTGAAAAATTCTTAGTTTTTCCTGGACACACATAATAATGCATTAAACAATGTTAGAAATAAAGGTTGGTTAAGATTTATTTGCACAAACATTTAAAGGCAGAGTTGTGTGTACAGTATTGATATGCACAAGAAAGCTCACCTTGTGCCAACAGAACGATGCCAGCTCCAACTATTATGAGAATAATTACAAGTTTGGCTGCAGTAAAGAAGTTCTGCACATAGCTTGCCAGTTTGACACTTAAACAGTTGATGAAGGTGATCATAACTAGAAATAACAGAAAAAACATATTAATAATAACATATTTTCTTACCTACACATTTAACATTAAATGCATCTTTCAAAGAAAACTTGTATTTCTATTTCTAATACTTTTAGCGTTAGCATATAGCACAATTAGTCTGCATATCTTAACACATGATGATCTTAACACATTGTAAAATATAGTCATATATGTGAAAAGTGACTTCTAATGTGACTATGTACTTATGTTTAGTTTAGTCAAGCCTTACTTATAGCTGCTGCAGCTAGACACTTGGTAACAAGTAGAGGTGGAGTGCAGCCAGGGTAGAAAGGAGTAGAGGCATATTCTGCAAAGCTTAGTGTGATGATAGCAAAGGATGAGGGCTTTAGAACCATGACAGTTGTCCAGGAGTACAGGTAGGCCATAATGGAGCCAAAAGCCTCCATTAAATAGGGGTACTCTCCCCCTGATTTGGTGATCATGGTTCCAAGTTCAGCATAACATAGTGCTCCTGTGCAGCCACATGTACAGACACACAAAAACAGAAAAGAGAGATATAAAACAACCTCACAGAAGGGACTTTTAACATTTCTCAGGTAGTTCAAAGAAAAGTATTAATATTAGTATTAAGTACGACGACCCTGAAAAGGAAAAATGGAAGGAAATGGATGGGTGGATGTTTCAGAAATCAGGGAATGTGTATTTTTTTTTAAAGTTTTGCAATATTTGCTTTTGTACAAAAACTTCTATCACACAATGTTATTTCCTGTTTTACCCAAGACAAGCAGCCACTGTAGTTAAAATATACTGCTGAAAAAATTAAAGGAACCCTTTGAAAACACATCAGATTTCAATAGGAAAAAAACTCATGCACACTAATATGGACTGGGTAATGTGTTAGGAACCAAAGGATACCACATCGCTTAATTGAAATTAAAATGATCAACCTACAGAGAGTTGAATTCAAAGGCATCCCAAAAATCAAAGTGAAAAAATGATGTAGCAGGCTAGTCCATTGTGCCCAATTTTCATTACAGCAACTCAGAATGATACTCAATAGTTTGTATGGTGCTTACGTGCTTGTATGCATGCCTGACAATATTGGAGCATGCTCCTAATGAGCTGATGGATGGTGTCATGAGGGATCATCTCCCAGACCTGGACCAGGGCATCACTGAGCTCCTGGCCAGTCTGAGGTACAATCTGGTGGTGTCTGATGGACCAAAACATAAAGTCCCAGAAGTGTTCTATTGGATTAAGGTCAGTTGACCTCGGGGATCAGTCAGTAGTATCAGTTTCTTCATCCTCCAAGAACTGCCTGCATACTCTCACCACATGAGACCAGGCATTGTCGTGTACCAGAAGGAACCCAGGACCCACTGAACCAGCATAGGGTCTGACAATGGATCCAAGGATTTCATCCCAATAACTAATGGCAGTCAGGGTGCTGTTGCCTAGCATGCAGAGGTCTGTGGGTTCCCTCCATGGATATACCTCCTCAGGCAATCACTGACCTACCACCAAACTAGTCATGGTGAACGATATTACAGGCAGCATAATGTTCTCCACGACTTCCCCAGACCCTTTCATATCTGTCATATGTGCTCAGGGGAAACCTGCTCTCATCTCTCAAAAGCACAGTGTGCCAGTGGTGGACCTACTAATTCTGGTATCCTATAGCAAATGCCAATTGGGCTCCATGGTGCCAGGCTTAAGCCAGGGTTGTCTCATTGTTGCCCCTCTAGAGCACCTATTGTTAATTTCATTAATACCAAAGCAGCTGAAAGTGATTAACAACTCCCTCCACTACTTAACAGACCCTCTGCAGAGGGTGGTGAAGGCCGCACAGAGGACTGTTGGAGTCAGCTTCTCCACCACCGCTGACATTTACACCACCAGATGCAGGAAAAGGGCCACCTGCATCCTGAAGGACCCCACACCTAGCACACATACTTTTTGTTCTACTCCCCTCAGGTAGGAGGCGGAGTGCCAGACTGAGGAACAGCTTCTTCCCTGTAGCTGTAAGACTGTTGAACTCTGGTGGGGCTGTGTAGCTGCACAGCTCCCCCTCTAGGGGCGGGCTGGGGTTGAAATTCAGCCCGGGAGCTTGGTTTGGAGAGGCAGTGAGAGCTGTATATATATATGTATATTTTTCTTTTATATTATTGTTGCTTTCTATTTATATTTATTTGTCTTTAAGGGCAACACTGGGACCTGAGGACAGAAATTTCATTCCACTGCATGTAAATGTGATGCTAAGGACAATAAAGAATCCTTGAATCCTTGAAATCAATATCCCAGAGGTTTTACTGACTTGATGTTATGCTTACAATCATACTCGAGGTTGTATTTTATTGAATGTGAAAAAGGCAAGAACATTCTTGAACTGCTGGGATTTATTATATAACCATGTATAACCATTACAACCATTAAAAACTGCCTTTGATGCTAAATCATTAAAAAATAATTCTCGTAACTATCATCCATAATTATCAGTATTAATTCAACATTAATTAGCACGAAACATAAAGAATTATTTATTGCAGACTACTACATGTATTTATTATTGGGTTTACATTGGCAACTTTGTGATTAATTGCTTTATTAACTAATTTGGCAAACAAAAAAAAAAGTGATAACATTGAGAAACTTAATTGAACAACACTTCAAGTAAGCTATTTCCTGTTTTGAACACCATCATTTGCCTACATGACTTGAAGAGAATATTAAATTCCTAATATAACAAGGGGTGCTGAATAAAATGATGCATGAGTTTGAATGTTGGTCTCACCCAGAGTAGATAATACGCCACAAGCAGCCCAGATTAGGAGGCAGGGTCCCACAGCTCCTGAGTATAGCAGAACAGACTTTGGAGAAATGAAGATACCCGAGCCAATCATCGTGCCCACAATGAGACAAATGCCGCTCAGCAGACCAACCTGAGCATATACATGGGAAATAAAAAGATGCATTTTTTTTTCAGTTATTTAATACCATTAAGCCATCAGTTGTTTTCAGGAAACTCTCATGTTCACATGTTCTTGCACATTTATCATAAATATGTTGACAGTTACACATTGCTGAATGCATCTCTGCGCTTTAGTACTTGGGTTATGAAATAAAATAGTGGATGTAACATTTCAGTCTTGTATTGATTTTAAGTTGGTTGACATCAATAGTTAACAAATTCAAGAAAGAACTGTTTGAATTGGGTCATACAGGGTCCCTGCCACCAAAGAGATAATTTACTAGCTCAGCTTACACTCCCCTCCAAAAGAATTGGAACAGTGATACCATTCCCTTTATTTTTGCTGTAGACTGAAAACGTTTGGGTTTGACATCAAAAAATCAATCTGAGACAAGAGCTCAATGTCTCAGCTTTTATTTCCAAGTATTTACATCTGGATCAGATACACGATTCAGATGATAGCACCTTTAGACTGAATCCACATGTTTTTCTTGTGAGTAAAACTATTAGAACATGTGACTGACAGGTATGTTTTGGTGCCCAGGCGTGTCCTGTTACATTGAGTATTCACATAACAAATAGTGCTGAACAAGGTTATAATAGTTTTGGATTTTACATTATAGTTTAGTTTTAGTTAGTTTTTAATTTTTTTTCTCTAAATCAGTT
>JAVDPK010017246.1:0-13779 GCA_034780415.1 Cichlasoma orientale | reverse complement strand
GTGTGTGTGTGTGTGTGTGTGTGTGTGTGTGTGTGTGTGTGTGTGTGTGTGTGTGTGTGTGTGTGTGTGTTGTGTACTTACCTGGTTTAAACCTCATTTAATTTTGGAAGTTCGCTTATTGATAATGATACTACATGTACTTTTTGATCAGTTCTCCTCAGCAGCTTGTTTTTTTTTATTAGCTCGTGCTTGATTTTTTTTTTTTTTAAAGTAAAGACTCTTGGGATTTTTAATGTTTAACTTCAAGGCTATAATTTAGTGGTGTTGTGGTCATGAATTGATTTATGTTGTGTTCAGGATGGTGGTAAAGTTTAGCTGGCAACAGGCCACCGTGACAGAGCCTCCTGTGTGACAACTCATCCCGAGCCTGTGACGGTGTTCAGGGTTGCTTTCTAGCTCGCAATGAAACCAGTGTTCCTGTAGCTGTGTGCTGCATGAGGCACAGGGATGCAGCAACACTGAGATCTCACACAGAATGTAAACATTGTGACTTAATATTCTCTGATTGCTTCATGTGACATATTAGCGCTGCCATTTAAATATAGTGCATACTCAAAATAAGTTAGTTCCCCCTCAACTTACAGCGTTTCTTTTTTTTTTCTTTTCTTTTATAAAGCATCAAGATTTTCATTAAAAGAAAGCTTCTGGCTCAAAAAACTAAAAACAGAGGAATGCAAGACAAAAAAGATAGTTTTATTGTATTTCTTATGTTTTATCCGATTTATTATTTAGTGTGATAATACAGTTATTTATTACATGCGTTAATGCTTTATCTCGCATGTTTCTGTCTCTGTCTTCAGTCACTTCATCCTTACGTCTGTACTTCTATGACTTAAAGGCTTTTTAACACGAGAGTTTTATTTTGAAAATTCTCCTCGGTCGCTCTGCTTCTGCTGGTTTGACACCAGGCTTTTAGGTTTGTGGAGCCTGGTCACAGATTTAATAAAGAAGCTTGGACGCAATTAAAACTTGATTAGAGCACATGTTGGGGTAAAGGTTATTATTTATTTATTTCATTTTTTCTGATAGTTCCACAGTATCTGTGATATTTATCATTAGCGTGGATAATGGTTCGTGACCATACAAGTGTGGATCACTAAGGTTCAGCTGATCATGATGAAGAATGATGTCGTTAGGGTTCTTTGAGGAACTTAAAAAAGATCTCCAGTTAACTCCACTTTGGAAGTCCTTCAGGATGAAAATTGAAAGTGGCGTAAAAGCCGGGATTCTTCCCCCTTTCCTGCGCCAACCACAGCGACGTGTGACTGCCCTCTGCTGGCACAGGGTCGGCTTTACTTCCCAACTGAGACGTGCACTTTCGTGTTTTATAAAAGAACAAAAAAAGTTGTTTGTCTGCCTTTTTGAAACACGTGCCCTTTGTTGGGAGTAAACCACGTGTCAGCCCACACTATTTGACTAAGGTAAGTCATAAATTCCTTGCAGACTATTAAATACTGCTGAGCTGGAAACATTCTTTCTGTCATGCTGGTAGTGGTATGACACTGCTGGAGACTTTAGGGTGAAATAATCCTTCAGTTTCAAAGTAAATCATAGTTAAAGATATGCAGTATACCTCCCTTGAACTACCTCTTATAACCACGGGTATTCTCTAACAGCTTAAAAGCACATCTGATGTGTTTATTATTTATTTTGGAGTGAAAATTGATTTCTGAAGCCCACTACACTGATGCTGCTTTTAAAACATGATTAAATATTTGTGGTTTTACAAATGTTGTGTGTCTGTGACTGGAGCTGACACTATTACCACTCCCAAATTTAAACCCATAAGGATTTTCGTCAGTCTGTTGCAGGGGTAACACAGAGAGATAGACAACCATTCACACGCAGTCACACCTACAGCCAATTTAGAATCACCAATTATCCTAACCCCACTAACTGCATGTCTTTGGACTGTGGGAGGAAGCCGGAGTACCCGGAGAGAAGAAACAGACACGGGGAGAGCATGCAAACTCTACACAGAAAGACCCGGGCCAGATGGTGGATTCAAACCCAGGACCTTCTCACTTTGAGCCAACAGTGCTAACCGCCACGTAATAATAATAATTTGTTTAACTACATGGTGAATCATAAAACAGATAAATTATAGAAGAAATTATAAATATATATAAAAATACAGAAATTATAGAAGAAAGCCTGTAATAGAAGTGCTGTATTTTATAAGTCCATGAATAAGTGAGATCTGCACACATGAACACAGTAAACCATGAGAGGGTGTGTTTTGTGTGTGCCATGATGGGTTTTGGGGGGCGCCTAAAAATGTGTCCGCATACACCCCAGAAAGTATATAGCTGAGCCCCTGGCCATGGCCACCAAAGACTAAGGTTGGGAGAGCCAGTTGGGGGCCTGCACACATAAAACCTGATTTACACCCTTTAACTGATGACTTTGTAGCAGAACATAAATGCTGAACCATTTCATTATGGCCCCAGTACCATGCCAGTGGCATGGTGTAGCCCACCTCTGGCCTTATGGCTGGGATAGGCTCGGGCAACCTATGACCCTGCACTGGATAAGCAGAGGAAAACAGATGGAAAGTACATTTCTATAGCTTCTAAAGTCTGCAAAGCTACAAACACACAGCTGCTGACATACAGTAAGCACAGCCGGCCACAGTAAATCTGCATTTTCAGTCTTTCCTCTTTTCTCATTCTTCCTGTTTTTTGTAACTGAAAAATCTATTCAAAGTTATGGCAGTTTTGTTTTCCCACGTGAATGAGATGATAGCTACATTAAATAAATAAATAAATAAATAAATAAGAAGCTCAATGGCGAATATGCAATTTTTCTAGATTCCCAAGACTGTACAGAGGCCAGGTGTGAAACAAATGGATGTTTAATGCTTTCTATCTCATTCTCTGCACAGGTAAGGCGCGTCAACAGCTTTTCTGCAGCTTATCTTGATAACTGTCGCTTCTGCTAACCATGTGACGCGGGCGTAGGCTGCTGAGGGGTGGGGGCGTGTCTCTGCGCCGCCTTTACTCTTACCGCTGGATCTCACCTATCAGGTTGCAACACTGAGGCTGTAAAGACCTTTTTTTGATTAAAACCCGACTGGAAACTGAAACAAAACAGCGCCATGGATTCTCCGCTGAAGAATTCCCCGGTGAGACCGGGTTTCCACAGGCTGGAGATCCAGAAAACGACGTGGGACGTCCCGCAGAGATACGTGACCCTGCATGCGGTCGGTTCCGGAGCTTACGGGACAGTGTGGTGAGTTTACGCAGGCGAACAGAGAATGTATCACCCCTTCACTGCTGTGTACACAAAAATACAAAGTGTGTGGTCTTTTATTTTATTTTTTTATAATCTTATAATCCAGATATGACCCGGAGCCTGCAATTAACTTTATAAGGGTCATAAAAATGCATAAACATACTAAACTAGTATTTGACGTGCTTGTACCAACAATGAATTCATCCCCTCTAACAATGTATTTATGATGGTGTTTTTTTTTAACATAAAAGGTAGTTAAATAATAACAATAATTAGGTTGTGTTGTGTTTTGAGGGTGGTTTAATTTCTTGCTGTTTAGTCTGAATATTTGAATGCTTTACTGGAAATACTTTGCCATAAGATTTCTGAATTTATGTAGACCTTAAGGTTATGTTTCACTCCCAGAATATGCTTCCGTTAGCAGAAGCCTAGCTCACCTTCTCTTCTGCGAACAGAAGCATAATTGTCCCCCTGAGGCCAGTCAGCAAGTCAATGCAGGTCCTCTGATATGACAAGAATCTCTCACACTAGCGCAGGAGAACCCAGCCTGCAGGAATCCAGGATCTCCCAAACACGGAGCTATCTAATGATAAGCCACAGACAGACACTGATCACACAGTAAGCGGTTAGTCCTGCAGAATAGGTGGATGCTCTTTGAATGCCTAATCTCAGGCCTTACACTTAAATAGGTTGGTGGCTAGATTCATAGCATAGTAAAACCAAGATAGTAGACACATTTTTGGGCTTATTTTGGGCTACCTTTGATGCACTTACAGGAAGTACAGCGCTGTCAAGGGTTGTGTGGGTCAGATGTGGCCCAAATAGCCCAACACACCTGACATCTGGCCCGTATAAGGCAGACCTGCAATGGAGTTGAGGCAGCCGCAGTCATGTGGCGCATAGAAAACTGCAGATGTGGGCAACGTTTGGACCAAACATTCGTCCCTGTCTGGGAAACTTTCACGATTTCTAAACAGCTACAGTGCTTGCTTACTTATTTGTTTAGTTAATTAACTGATTGATCAAATTGACTGATTGAACTGATTGATCAGAGATTATATTTGTTGTTGTTTCAATATGACTGCTTTCTTTAACAGTTTGCTGCATTAAAAAAAAAAAAGATTATTCAGCATTGAGATAAATATGCATTAGGTGTAGCCAGTAACCTCTGTGCGTCTGATCACTGAGTCTGTGTTTGATCCTGTTTTAGCTCTGCCATCGACCAGAAGACCAAGGAGAAGGTGGCCATCAAGAAGCTCTACCGGCCTTTTCAGTCGCTCATCCACGCCAAGCGGGCATACAGAGAGCTCAGGCTGCTCCGCTACATACAGCACGAAAATGTAAGAAAAATGTAATCAAACAAGCGGCTTTATTGATATGATGCAGGCCACTGAAAGTGCCTGCCAGAAGGAGATCAGTTTTCAGAATCCCTGTCAGTCTGCTTCAGTCCTTACTCAGTCAGGCAGGTCAGCCTCAAGCATGATAGAAACATATCTTGTCTAAGCTGTAAATTTGTTATTTTATTGACATTACACGTGTAAAATCTGCACTATCAAAGCAAAGATATAGACGAGTTACTCACAAGCTTTGCTCCGTCTTCTCCTCTCTGTGAAAACAAGGTCGATTTTGAGGGTAAGCACTCTTTGTTGACCCTTCAACAAAAGCCCCATAATCTCATCAGTGGGCATTGATGAGCCGGGAGTGTTGTGTATTGTTGGAACCCTCATGGCTCAGTATTTTCCTTGAAAGCCTTTAAATGAGTTTCACTTGTGCTTCTTTTGACATATGAAAACATGTTCAAAAAAGGCGTGAATCTTTTTTTATTAATCTTTTGTTGAACAGAGGAACTGTTTGTTTCAACCTCTTAACTTCTTAATCCTTTCCAACCTCGAGGCTTTTCTTCATTAACACATTATGCTTTCAGCTTTAGGAGGCTGCAAAGAATAGACACCTTTAATTGAGCAGAAGTGTTCAATGACTCATTGTGACGAGGCTGTTGCTTTTATTTATGGCATGAAAACCCAAAGCCAAACTGTGTGCGAACCTCCTGAGAAATGCGGAGCTCTAGAAATGTTAGCATGTGTTTCACATAAGTCTATTGTTGGGGTATTAGTATATTAATAATTTCTTCACTCTGTTTTTTTGTTAAAGGTGATCTGCCTTCTTGATGTCTTCACACCTGACTCCACGCTGGAGAAATTCCAAACCTTGTAAGTTGAAAGTCAGGAGGAACATTCTCCTGCTAGCTGTTTCAACTTGTTGCAATCCCGCACGCATGTGTGTACGTGCATGCATGAAAAGTTCAAGAAAGGTAGTGTGAGAGCAAGTTTGTTCTTGTTTGTTTTGGCAGCTTTTTTGAGCAGTTAAACACCCTGAAATGCCAAATTCAGTTTGGTTGCTGTGTGAGATTGTGATAAAAACAAGAACGCAGCAACTTAATCCTGTTTTTTTAAGCTGAAAATAGTAAAAAAAAAACACAACATATCAAATGTTAAATGTGATTAATAAAACATACGCGCGGTCTGATTTTGATGCTAGCAACACATGTCAACACAGTTGGGACATAAGAAGAAAATTACAGCGTGACTGTGTAATGCTAAGAAAAAGGACCGTGTGAAACATCTGACACTAATAATGGCAACAGGTCAGTAACATGACTGTGTGAAAAAATCCCAAAGAGTCTGAGATAGGGAGGGCTTCACCATTGTGACACGCTGTGTAGGGTGAGAGTTCCACAATTTAAGAATACATTTTTAAAAAAACAGCATTAGGACAATTTGGTGTTTTTTTTATGAAAAATATCAAATAGTAATTCAAAAATATTTCGCTTTACAAAGTTGCAGCGGTTTGTCTCGTATAGTTTCCAGATGTCGAAAGTGTTTTGTTTCAGGAAGAGGTGTTGCAACACAGTGGTAAACATGCTCCTTCCAACTTTTTAAAAATGAACTGCAGACATCAAATTCAATATATATATATATATATATATATATATATATTTTTTTTTTTTTTTTTTTTTTGTCTTTTTATGCTGTCTTTTATGTTGTTTCTGTATTTCGTGTTTTCAGCTGGTGTCCAGCATATAATTTTTGGAACATATGACAATAATGCAGTTGTTCATTTATTTTATTTAACAGTGCACCCCTTCCCTCACTGTTCGCCTCTCACTGTTGTTCTTTTTATTCTAGTTATATGGTAATGCCCTTTGTAGCCCAGGATCTGGGCCACATTATGAAGACAAAAAGATTAAGCGATCGCATCATCACATACCTGTTCTACCAGCTTCTAAGAGGCTTGAAGGTGAGTACTCATGATTCCAGCATTTTTATATACACTAACAACTCTTTGTCTGAAGCTCATGGTGCCGCTGCCATGATAAAGACACTGACATTTTCAAACCACATTTTCTGAAATTGTCCTTAAACCTGAAATATGGAGTTGAAAGAAGCTGAAATTGCATTAAGTGTAAGCAGTCAACTGGCAATAAAAGTGCTGAAACTGGTTGACATTTCAGATGGCTGCATTTGTTCATAATTCCATTAAAGGTTAAGCACAAAGTGTTTGTTGGAGTGTAATCTCACTCTCGGTGGAGCAGTGAGGGATGAAAGCAGTGGAACTGTCAGTATTGTGTAACCCTTGTGAAAAGCTGAGCTGTGAGGTGCTCCTTTTTGAGGTGCACATCTTTCAGTGCTGACCTCAATTTAGTGTCTGACTGAGCACCCTGGTCGCCTCTATATAATAATCATGACAGCACTCTTACTAGGTTGAAAATGGTTATTTCCATATGGAATGGAATGGCTGAAAAGGATAAGCTGAGGATGGATGGATGGATGGATGGATGGATGGATGGATGGATGGATGGATGGATGGATGGATGGATGGATGGAATGGAGTTTATATAGCTCTTTTCTAGTACTCCTGATCAGTCAAAGTGCTTTAGACTGACACTTCCAGCACTTTATCTCCTCAGATCCATGGTCAATTTAAAATCGCTAATTAACCTAGCTTGCATGTCTCTGAAATGTGGAAGGAAGCCAGAGTACATGTACCTGCAGGAAATTACAAAATCAATCATCGACCTGCAACCTAGGGGGTCCTGGTGCCACGTGCACTTATGGACATCCTTATGTTCGAACATGGTGTTCATTATGGGCAAACTGTAGTTTGCACAGAAGTCCAATAACAAAACACCATTCAGGTTCATATCAGGCAGGCTGTTCCTCCGAATCACGTGCCTCCACGTCTCACTGTCATTCTCCACATGAGCGTTGAAGTCTCATGTCACCGGACTGGGAGCATCCTGGAGCACCCTGCCCAGCGACTCCAAGAAGGGTGGGCACTCTGAACTGTCATTTGGCACATAAGCGCTAACAACAGTCAGGACCCTTCCCTGGCACGAAGCCGCAGGGAAGCATCTACTGAAGCCTCTCATCTACTGATGAAAACTCCAACGTACAGGCAGCACACCAAAGGGATACAAGAATACCCTCCCCAGCTTGCTGCCTCTCACCAAGAGCAACTCCAAACTAAAACAGAGTCCAGCCCCTCTCCAGGAGACTGGTTCCAGAGGCCAGGTCATGTGTTGAGGTGAGCCCGACAATATATAGCTGGTATCTCTCAACCTCATGCACTAGCTCAGGCTGCTTCCCCACCAGAGAGGTGACATTCCCTGTCCCAGTAGCCAGTCTAAATAGCCGCGGATTGGTCCATCAGGACCTCTGCCCTTGGCCACCACCCGATACACGTTGCATCCAACCCTTACAACACCTCCTGCGGCTGGTGGGCTTACAGAAGGGCAGACCCATGTCTCCTCTTTGGGCTGTGTCTGGTGGCCGGGCACCACGGGCTAATGCCCGGCCACCAGGCACTATCCCTTGAGCTCCCTCCTCAGGCCTGGCTCCAGGGTGGGGTCCTGATAACCCTATCCCGGACAGGGTAAACAGTTCCTTTGATGTGTCTTCCATCGGGGTCGTTGGAATCGCTCTTTGTCTGGCCCCTCACCCAGGACTAAATTTGCCATGGGAGATCCCAACAGGGGGACGAACCCCCCGGACAGCATAGCTTCTGGGATCACTGGGACACTCAAACCCCTCCACCAAAATAAGGTGGAGATTCACGGAGGAGAAATACAGCATATATTATTTAAATGTGAGAACACAGTATAATTAGTCAGTCTATTCGCTTAATGGATGCTGGACTGATTTAGCTTTATGCGTGGTTCTCCTGTTGGTGCTAGTCAGTGTGTAACCAAGGTGCTCAGTCAAACTGAATCAGAAAGCGGGTTTCAAAGTGTAAAAAAGGACCAGCTTTGTGTTTTTGGATTTAACTGCCAACATCTTTGATGTCAAGACGTTTTCTGCTCCTTATCAGTGCTTCTGTCGCGTCACAGCAGTCTGGGTTTGACTGTAGAAAAATGCACTAAACAAAAGTCCTCGCAATCACCTGTGGGTGGAGACTTTGTGAAGCCATTTGGAGAGTAATTAACCTGTGGAACTGTCTGCCCTTCTAAGCAGCCATTAGTGTCTATGCTTAGCTGATATACAGACACTGTGTTACACTGTGGGTTTAAACTGCTTGTTCTCCTTTACAGTATATTCACTCTGCGGGGATCATTCATCGGGTTGGTATATGAACATTACTGAACTTTACAACACTTGCCACAGTCTCACTCACGATCAGTGTATATTTGCCTGAAGAGCTGTTAAAAGAATAGTTTGACATTTTGGGAAATATACTCGCTCACTTTCGTGTTGGAGCAGCATGAAGCTCGAGCTAGCTAGCAGTTTGGTTAGCTTAGCATAAAGACTGGAACTTTTCACGAAAAGCTAACTTACCTGGGCCAGATACAGCTTGTCATATTTGCTCAATCCAGTATGAAAGTTGGAAAAAATAACATTTTTGGGACTAAGAAATCAACTGTATACCATTCAGAAATTGTCACTAGCTCTCTTTATTTTTTTATTAGTGTGCACTCAAATACGGGACTTTACAGGACTTTTCATATTTTAATTTGTCAGTGTATTTTTGATGTATCTGTCCCAAATGATAGATGCTGATTCATTTTGACAGTAAGAAAAATTTCAGGCTTTTATCTTGAATAGTTTTTGAGATATTCATGTCCAAGCATGGTGCCAGATTTCAACCTGTGAAAAAAAAACCATGATTTGAAAAGTATCATGAAAAATATTTGATATATGAAGCTAAAAGTTCACTGTAATCATTATATAGATCCAAACTTTGGACAATAAAGTTTTGTTTGAGCAGAAAATGTGCTAAAAATCTGATGTTTGAGGTGGAATGACCCTTTATGGCTACAGTAATATATTTACATTCAAAAACATTGTTTAACAGTGTTTTAGCAGCATTTCAGAAATAATCGCCCTCCATATGCCTGAAATATGAAAAAGTAAGACCAGAGATTTCTTTGCTTTTTATCAGCAGTAAAGCGGAAGTATGATTCAAGAGCGTTTTATTGTCATGTGCACAGTAAACAGTCAGTTACACTGAACAATGAAATTCTTATGAGTGGAAGGTGTGTGCACACACAGTTCTGGGAATGGGCCAGTAAAGATCAAAAACATTACCTGGTTCAAACTTGGCCATTCGCCCATTTAAGATCCTTTTCTTGTGCACCTGTAGGCCCCTTTTAGTGTGGCTACTGTATTTAGTTCTTTTAGTGAACGTCCCATTGTCCCAATAGTGGATGCACTTTTGCACTTGTGTCTCTGTAATGGCTGCTGGAGCTCCTTCAGTCTGTCCATAAAAACAAAAAACAAAACAAAAACAAAAAAAAGTGAAGAGTCCTCCTCTCTCTGCATCTTTTATTTATACATCAAGGGTAATAACACAAGGATGTGCCTGTGCATCCTTGATTATAGCTCCTCCTGCAACATCTGCCTCCTCTCGGAACATCTTTCATGACTGCGCGCTGATTTGATTGATTTCCAGGTCATAACCAGGAGGATGGAGGACAGAGGAAACAAGGAGGCACAAATTAGGGAAATGAGAAAGGCCCACATTAACTGATAATTGGGGCGCAAACTCAGTCGTCTCATCGAACTAAAGAAAGAATTGAGAGCATTATTTCCCAACATGTTGAACTATTTCTGTCTATATTTAGTCTTTTTTGTTTTTTTAGGTCATAATAGACTTTGTTTTATTAAGAGACTTCATGTCTTGTAGGATCTGAAGCCTGGTAATCTAGCTGTGAGTGAGAACTGTGAATTGAAGGTAAGATTTAAAAAAAAAAAAAAACCGTCTAAAGTCAAGATCATGAGTTTAAATGTTAAAAAAATAATATAAGATTTCAAATCTTTGATCTCAGATCCTGGATTTTGGCCTGGCTAGACACACAGAGAGTGAAATGACTGGTTATGTCGTAACGCGGTGGTACAGAGCACCAGAGATCATATTTAACTGGATGCACTACAGTCAGACAGGTAATAATGTTGCCTACCTTCCAAGCAAATAGTCATTTCCTGTTTGTTTAAGATATAACAGAATATTGCAGTATGCTACAACAGTGTGCTGTTATTTTATTATTGAAATCCTCTCCTTTAACAGTGGATGTCTGGTCAGCAGCGTGTATCCTGGCTGAAATGATCACCGGCGAGGTGCTTTTCCGAGGACACGACAGTATCCCCACACACACTCTAATAAAACTCTGTATGCTCAGTTACAGGAACCACAACCTGGGATGGTTTCTGGTCATTTTAATGTGTAGGATCTAGAAAATTCAGGTGAAGCACCGTGAGGGAGGACAGCTCTGTTATTATTAGTGCTGAGAGAAAATTATTACTGAAAACTGCCCCCATTATGTCACCGCTCCAATCTTGACTCAGTTGTTAATTTTTGCGTGACTATGAAGGTGCTACTTTTAAATCTATCTTACATTACTGTCAGCCTAAAGTTCAAATTTATTGATCGTGTAATAATAATAATAATAATGTCAGGAAAGACTATGGGAACAATTAAGGCCCTCACTCACCAAGACATCCTTCAACAGTCCCCTGTGAGGTTGGACAGCAGGTGCTATGCACTGAACTCGGAGTATGTAATAGTGAAATCTGGAAGCTGGTACAGTGCCCCCTTGTGGAAACATTAAACACATTAATTATGTGATGTGATTGCTCTGACAACAGCTCTACCTCATATCTGCTGTGCATCCACAGTCTTCCTTAACAAGCTTGTTCAGGTATTGATCAACTGAAGAAGATCCTCCGTCTAACAGGGACCCCAGACTCCTCCCTGGTGCAGAGGATGCAGAGTAAAGATGTGAGTTTTGTAGTCTGGTGTTTTAAGGTGGATTAGGAGCTGTAGCACTTGCTTTGTCTGCATGCCTTATTTTTCACACTCTCAGTTTGTTGCAGAGATTTTAGTTTGCCCGTTGTTGCTGATCTTTAATGAAACCTGTGTTTCAGGCGCAGTCGTATGTGCAAGGTCTCCCTCCGCAAAGGAAGAAAGACTTCAAGGAAGTCTTTCAAGGCATGGATGACAATGGTGCGCCTCTTTATTTGAAACTGAAATGTGTTACATTTTTCACAGTGTTTGCAACTTTTTTCTACCAAGATGAACCCTCACATTCCGCTTAGATCAAAGTAAACACTATATATCTTATCTCAATGCGTCCAGTTATCGACCTGCTGGAGGGGATGCTGCTGCTGGATCCCGAGGCCAGGCTGACAGCTAAGCAGGGACTGTCCCACCCTTACGTGGCCGAGTATCACGACCCAGAGAGCGAGCCAGACTCTAAGCCCTATGACGACTCCTTTGAGAGCCTGGAGCTCGCCGTCGGCGAATGGAAGAGTAAGTACGGTTACTGTGAGCATGTGACTTTGACAGTGTGTGAAGACAGAATTTTTCAGTACTGTGTCTGAAATTAACATAATTCTAAAATGTTCTTGATTTCGCTGGAATTTCTTATAACACTGCTTTCCTTTCTGGTCTTTTCAATCAGGTCTGATCCACATGGAGATCATGACCTTTGACCCTGACAATCCTAATAAAACGGCCATATAGGCAACGCAAGTTTCTAGAAAGCTGTCATATAGCATCTTGAAAGTCTTTTTGGTGCATCTGATTGCAATTTAAATTCATTTCAATAAAGTGCAGCTTTACTTGGTATGGTGGCCTCAACAGGACAATAGGAAAACTTGAGTCTGTAAGAAATAATGGTAACAGTATTGTTGTTTTATTCTGCAATGCTGCAGCTGGCTTGTATGGAGTTGTGTTTGTGCATTTACTGTGCAATCAAAAATAAATTGTTTGCAAGTTACAAGAATAGATTTAAAGGCTAAACAATAAACACAGCACTCGGCCACGTGTTGCTGCAGGTAAAATACCTGCAAACGTTTTAGGAGATGTAAAAATGTTATGTTGGAACTGATGCTTGTGGATATTTGCCTAATGATCTGTAGAGTTGGTAATGGATTAAATATATTTAAAATTAAAGGCAAACAAAATATTATGAAATAGCATGAAAACTTGTTCAAGCATAGTTGTGCCAGTGATTAACAGTGATCGCAGGTTTTGCTTGTTTGTTTTTTTGCACACCTGTATGTTGCTTTTGGTTTCACGATAAAGACAAAACGCTGATTCCACAGCCCACACCTCAGACGTTTATCAAAAACACTTAACTCCACACCTGAACTCTGAAGTGCTGCCTGTTCATTCCAACAAGAGTCATTTATTTTAATGCAGTGTAGCTTCAATTCAGCATTTTCACCTGTGAAACTACCTGCGTCATTTTCCACCTCAAAGGCTTTGAAAGAAAATACAAGGATACCATTTCACGTGATTGTTTCATTAACCGCTGCATCATCAACAGAATCAGAAATGTGTGACAATGTCAGGATCACTTACACATATGTAGTGGTTTATAGTAAAAAGCTAGTTATAATAACTTTACATAGGTATGTATGTAATTCTGTATATTTTTGTGTCATGTATTCTAACCATTAAGGCTGTATTGTGTCATTTTTCTCTTATCATATTTATCTTCATTGTTTTTTGTTTTTTTCTGTTCTTGTTTTTTTACTACTCCAGTCACCTGTTTTGAAGAAAAACATTTCAATAAAAAAATAAGAGGAGCTGTTGTTCATTAATATGTTAAACACGGAGAGGCAGACAACCACTCATGCTCACACTCGCACCTTTGGCCAATTTAGAATCAGCAGTTTCTAAATTGGCTGAATGCACATCTTTGGTAAAATACTAACAATGATAAGAGAAAATACATTCGACCACTTGACTGTTCTATAAAACTGTTTTCTGAATTATTTCAACACTTTAATGGTCAAAATCGCGCAATTTACGCATCGCCTGTTCAAACACATGGAAGAAATGTGGGCAAGCCAGTGCAGTGCTGTGCCTCACCTCTGGGGGCGCTGTATCACGTGCAATAAATGAAGCAGGCGGTTGGCGCATGCCCATTGCTGTCTCTCTTTATATCGCCAATATACATGTTTGATTGCACATGTGCTACACATGCTGATGTTCCACAGTCTGTCTAATATACTGAATGAATGTGTGTGACATGTTTATTCTTTG
>JAVDPK010017245.1:0-13787 GCA_034780415.1 Cichlasoma orientale | reverse complement strand
GTGTGTGTGTGTGTGTGTGTGTGTGTGTGTGTGTGTGTGTGTGTGTGTGTGTGTGCGTGTGTGTGCGTGCGTGCGTGTGCGCGTGTGTGTGTGTGTGTGTGTGTGTGTTGCCAGATTGGATTTGTAATTATGTAAGTCAGTGAACTAGATAAATAATTCCTGGAGTGCAGTATGCTGTTGTATGCTCACTCTTCCAGTTATACAGTCCTTATGTAGAATCTGAAGCATTCATTACACGAGTGATGTCTTCATACTGTGCAGATACTGGCAGAATACATATTTGTGCATTTGTGGATTTAGATATGATTATATTCTAATTGTAGTATCTAGAACTGCAGTTATTATTTGTAGGACCTCGTGTCTAAAAGACGGTCAAAGGTAGAAGCAGAATGAAGTGCAGGGGCTGTGTTCACCTTTGACAAGAGAAGGAAGTAAAAACTTGCTAATTCTTAAAACTTAAAGTGAACCATTAAAATATAAAGTGCATGTGGATGTGTACATCCAGTTAATGTGTGTAAAAACTTTGTATGTTCACAAACTGGCCTCAATCATGCAGGTCCCATATACAAATACACAGAAAAGAAACTGTATTTTTATGTGAAGTAAATATTTGAATCAGTCACCAAATCTTGGTACAGCAGGTAGTTTCATCAGGATTGAGCCAATCATGTAGGAGGAGTTCAGAACAAACATACAGACATACATAGACTGAGGTTATTGTAGAATGATGCAGAATTAACATATGAGTATCATTAAATACCGTTTACTGCAGTTTTTAATTCAAAACATGTCTTTTCTCAGAATGTTGGAGCAGTTAACTTCTTCTGTAACTACGAGGAGAGCAGAGGAAACTACCTTGTGGACGTGGACGGCAACCGCATGCTGGATATCTACACTCAGATCTCCTCCATCCCAATAGGTCAGTACAGACGTATCCAGTCCCGTCCCGCTGGAACACAGAGGAAATCCACGTACTGCGTGTGGCTTTGTTAATCCACTGTTAAATACAGTTAGAACCTCTGTGGGATAAAAAGTGAGATGAGGAGGATTTTTTACTGCTGGGAGCCAAAGTAAAGTTTTTAAATGAAGTCTTTATAACTAAAAAAAGATGTTTCATAATAAATAAATCCAAAGGTTAATGACTGGTCTGTAAAATTGTCTTTAAAGTGGATATGGTGGGCGCGGGGGTGAGCGGGGAGCCATGTACCCCCCCACGCTCCTGTCTCTGTTCACTGCACACCATCTAATAATAAATCTAATAAAGGCACAAAAACCTCTTTCAAATGGACACTGAGACGTCGTGTTTGCTGCAGCACCTCCGTGGATGGATATGATTATCTTATCGTCAGGATCTCACACACTTAATGAACTCGGTATTCCAGAGAGCCAATCAGCTGACGTTTAGAGCCGTTTCTCCTCTCTCTGCACTTACCTGTATGAATTATGAAAATGTGGGTTTTTAGAACAGGATGTGCCATAAAATACAGCTGTTCTAAGGCAGAGCGTGATCTACGTTTCAAAGTTCAAACAGAAAATAGTGGAATCCAAACGTGTTGTCGTGTTTGTGTTCATGATGGAAATCTCAGATTTGTTTTCAAGCATTCAAACGACTTGGATGCAAAACATTATTTGCATAGATGACCTCATTTCCTGCTCTCGCCTTAGTTCTGGAGCTCTGCGTGTGCGTGTGTGTGTCTGTGTGCGTGTGCGCGTGTGTGTGTGTGTGTCACGGAACACCTGATCTATATTTAAAGGTAAATGATTAAGACGTTTCTGTCTTTCTGCCGTCATATTGCAGGCGGAGCTGTGTGGCTGAATGGTGGTGTGCTAAATATCAGCATTAATTTACTGACCTCAATGTGTGTTTTGTTCTTTTTTAAGAATGTCATATTTTTTAATGTGGAGTGTTTGTCAGTGAAAGTCTAAAGAGGTATGAGGACTGCTGTGTCTGACCTGCAGTCAGTTTAAAAATACTCTGTTGGTTTAAAGTTTGAGTTTATTAAATAAATGGTGGTTTGAGAAGATGATGTTGACAAAAACAGGCAAACATGGACAACTATGATGGGTTTTAGACGATCACTCACATCGTTAGCCTCAGAGCAAAATGGCCTGAGTCATATTTTGGCCAAAATTGAGATATCGATCTATATGAATCTGCACTGTTAGCAGAGTAGAATTAGGCCATTACGCTCTGAGGCTAACGATGTGTGATCGCTTTGCTTTCATTGGACTTTGTGTTACAGCTGGAATCAGTTGTGTTACGTTGAGGTATTTTGTGTTTTCACTGTGTCTGCTTAAGGATACATCAGAAACCATAAATGCTGCAGTTATTGTAAGAGTTAACAGCTTTTAACCCTTTCATATCTTATACAGGCTGTCCGTGGGCTAGTAAAGGGTAGTAAACTGAACTGTAGGATTCCTGCATTAACCCTCCCGTTGTGTTCTCCCAGGCTACAACCACCCTGCTCTCCTCAAACTGATGGCCAATCCAAACAATCTGGTGAGTGCAATAATATGATATCATACAGTCAAAGGAAGTGGATTTCCCTATTTTTCACACAAAATTGTGATGTCTGTCAGGGTTCATTATGCTGAGCTCCCATCTCTGATGTCACAGCAGCCATCGTTCCTCACGGTCCCGCTGGGACTGAGCGAGCTCAGCAGAGATCATATGATGGTGTAGACTCATGATCACAGTTTCCCCCCACAGATAACATTAGTTATGCGTATGGTTGTGTAGATAGGCCTGGCACTAAAGGCTACAGGAGCAGGATTCAAACCCTGCATCCTGTTTTCACCCTGAGTTTACACAGTTACACCTCCAAGATGTGTATGTGTCCCATTTTTTCTGTTTCACGTTGAGCTTCCTCTCTGAGGAGAGGAAGGGTATTCACAGCACTAGACTGACAGGTCACTGAAGCCGTGTTTTTAAAGTGGAAACATATTTCACTGACCTTAGGTCAGCGGGGTCAGGGTTGGAGGGTGGAGTCACTGGAATGTCCTTTTGAAACCGTTTCTTTCCTTCAGAGCACATTTGTGAACCGGCCTGCTCTGGGAATCCTGCCGCCGGAGAACTTTCCAGACAGAATCACTGAAAGTCTTCTCTCAGTGAGGAACACACACACACACACACACACACACACACACACACACACACACACACACACACACACACACACACACACACACCAGTTAGAACTTATATTGGTGAACATGTAACAGTTTTCTTGTTCTAGTTTTAATGGAAGTGCATGTAAGATTCTTCATCTCTCTGCAGATGGTGCTAGCTCTCCAGCGCTAACCGTTGTCTTCCCTGCCTCCACTGTTACTTTGCTCTCTGTCAGGTGGCCCCGAGTGGAATGAGTCGTGTTCAGACAATGGCCTGTGGTTCTTGCTCCAATGAGAACGCTTTCAAATCTATGTTTATCTGGTACAGGGTGAGTGAGTACACATTTGATTTCTTTACACCGTAATAAAGCAGTTCAAACTAGATCCTAGTAAAACTGATGAAGAGCTGCAGGAATAAGCTGTATTAGAGAGAGATCCAAACCTTTGTAGCAAAGCAAAGTGATCTCACGTCTTCATCCATTAATTAAAACTCAATAAAAAATGAAAACTGACAAATTAACTTGTTACTTTTTTAATGCAAAGGTCACGTTGAACCTGTATACTCTGATCAGTGAAAGGTAGCCCTTGCAGCCCAACATAAGTCCTATTTAGATGCTGACTCGTCTGTTTGGCCTGTAGGTTTTAATAAGAAACATCTTGCATCCACTAACTTTGTCTTTATCAGTAATATTATTTGATAACAGACAACTGAATCCAAATCAGGTACTAAAATTAAGACTAAGAAGAAGAAGCACCTTCTTTAGGCTGCTCCCTTATTCACAGTCACCACAACCTCAGCTTCATCTCTGTGTGAAGTGCTCATAGCTTTGTTTTTTCTCTAGAACAAAGAACGAGGCCACAACACACCATCTGCTGAAGAACAGAACACCTGCATGATCAATCAGGTCTGACTGAGAATATTTAGCACTCTTCTCTGATATTGGACTGAATATTGGAATATTATTTTGTAGTTGTATCTATTTTTATGTTTCTCTGTTGTTCCCCACGTCTTTCCATCTCAGGCACCAGGTTGTCCAGATCTCAGTATTTTATCTTTCATGGGAGCTTTCCACGGAAGAACATTAGGTATGTTAATATGTTAAATACTTCCATATATCCATATATCTCAGATCAGAGTGCTGACCTTATGTTCAGTGTTCCACTGTCTGGATACTTGCATAAAGTGCTCGGTGCACATATCTGCAAAGTGCTGCTTTTCTGTCCTCAGAACAGTGAAAGCATGTGAGCGAAGTTTCCGCTGTGGTCCAAAATAATGTGCTACCCCTGAAGTACCTGTGATTGCTGTAGAGAACTCCGGTAGTCTCCGATGAGTTCAGCTGCATTTGTCTGTCCCAGAGCCCCCCTGACCTGCCGTCCTGGCTCCTCTTATTGCAGCACTTGTGTTGTACCTCGTCAGTCTAATTGTGAAAGCAGATGCTTCGTGCGGATGTTGGAACTCTGAGCTGCTTCAGCTGTTTCAGTGTCAGTCTGGATGTTGGGTGTCGAAGAATCCACAGGTCCTCGACATGTGAGCCCTTTCACCGGGCTTACGTGTGTAGTAGCATTGCAACAGTTCCCACAGTACCAGTCTAGCGTTTGGACACTCTCCCATTCATATATTCAAATATATATATGCATGTATAAATTTTGATTAAAGAGCTCCCGTATACTGGTGGATTAACCATTACAGAAACATAAAAAAATTATTGTGATAATTATGAATACCATTAATTCAGGCCAGCTGTGGCGTACACTTTGTTGGTGGTCTAATAGATTTGTTAAGCACTGGATTAAGATTTATGATAATCTTCTTGTTGTACTGTTTTATAGTAAAAACATACTTTGCCAGCTATAATTTAATGACACTTCATATGTACTTTTTGAAATTTAGGTTATTCGAGACCTTTAAATACTGGACTTGTTGCTCAGGTATCATCCTATCACGGTACCACGCTGGAGTTCACTGAGCTCCTGAGAGCAACCCATTCTTTCACTGATGTTTGCAGAAGCAGTCTGCATGCCGAGGTGCTGGTTTATACACCTGTGGAAGAGACTGGAACTCTATTGAACTGTCAAATGCACAAGCATATACAGTTTTAGGATTTTTATAAAATATTTGCATATGCCATGTAGCTCTTGGCACTCACAGTGCAAAGTTTCACCGAGACTGGTCCAACTTTGTGGATTTATTACTAACCTGCTGCTCCTGCCTTGTCAAGGTTGTTTGGCAACAACGCACTCCAAAATGATCCACAAACTGGACATCCCATCATTTGATTGGCCTGTTGCCCCGTTCCCCAGACTACAGTACCCACTGGATGAGTTTACCAGAGAGAACGCGCAGGAAGAGGCTCGTTGCTTGGAAGAGGTATACTGTATGTATGTGCAGAGTAGATACTGTATGGGTACATGAGGTATACTGTATGTATATGCAGAGTAGATACTGTATGGGTACATGAGGTATGCTGTATGTATGTGCAGAGTAGATACTGTATGGGTACATGAGGTATACTGTATGTATGTGCAGAGTAGATACTGTATGGGTACATGTGAACAGCTGTGAAGCACAGCAGTGTTTTTTATTTAATCAGTTAATCTGGTTATTCTCTAACAGCTCTGATTCCGAGTAGTTATAATTTTTATTTTATAATGTTTGGCCTGTGTGGGTCACTCCCACATAATAGCTACAGTAGCACAATTATGCTGACTGTGGTTTGAAGTCAAAGCTGCGTGTGGGGCAGGCTGCAGGCTGTTCTGAGTTTCCATGAAGAACAGTGTACAGATGCTGGGAAAAGTAAGTGTGATCCACAGATTCCCAATTCTCAACGTAAAGAACCTGCTGCTAAAGTCTTGATACGGCGGGACAAATTCAGAGCTCTTCTGTCTGCGTACATGTGCAGTGTTAGGCAGGTGCTTTAATGTTGTGGCTGTGACTGATGTAAGTCACTTTATCTGTTGAGACAGTTGAGTGTTATTTTCTAAAAAATGACAGAGACAAAAAAAGTCACAAGCAGCATTAGATGGTGTGTGTGTGATGCTGAGACTCTCGTGTGCAACTCCAGGTGGAAGATTTGATGGTGAAGTGGAGGCAGAAGGGAAAGCCTGTAGCAGGGATTGTGATTGAGCCCATTCAGTCTGAGGGCGGGGATAACCACGCCTCGCCAGACTTCTTCCACAGACTGCGCAACATCGCACGCAAGGTAAGTGTGTTGTGGTCATTCAGCTGGTTTGTGCCCCTCTTTAATGCAGTTGATCTTCATACAGCATCAAATATAAAAGCCAGCTTGTAATTGCTGTCTATATCAATGGTAATGGATTTGGCTGGATTATGATGAACAGTCTGTGATTAGAGTGAGAATAGGATGAGATTGCTTAATTACCACAAAATGAGTCTTTGCGTACATAATACTGACGAGTGCAGTGTGCAAATACACTGATTGTGTTGTTTGTTTAGGCTTTTTATGGATTTTAATTCTGCGCCTAAAAGGATTTAAAGTTGCAACATGTGAAGACACGTTGAGACGCGTCCAACAGGCACTGAACGTGGGCTCATTAGATGATGACTGCCAGGAAATGTGCCCGTAGTGGGAATAAGTATGCTTGTTTAATAATACTGTCACAGGCGTGTTGAGTCATGTCACTGTGTTTGTGTTCCACGGTGAGTCAGGATGGATAGCTTTGAGTCGTTTTGGTACGGAGCTTGTTGGAGTGCAATGATTCCAGCCCAGTCTTCTTTAAAAACATTCCTCCAAACAGTAAACAAACATCAAAGTGGAGGCTTACTAATTAAAATAAATCCCTACATGCGTTACTACAAGGAGCCACGTGAGAAACTGGGACGTGCTGTTGAGGTCTGCACCAATGAGCTGAACGCCATATTCAATTTGTTGCTCGCTCTTAATTTTATGTCTTTATAAAGAGTAAACAGGCAGTGAAAGTGTGAACTTCATTTCTTTTTTCTTGTTCTAATCAGTTTGAGCAGCGCGTTAACGTGAGCTTCAGTGTCTGAGGTAGAAATGAGGAGGACAGCAGACATCATCATCACTGCTGTTACACTTCATCACTGAGAGTTCACACGTGAAGGTCCAAAGAGAACATCATCTTCACTGTTGGCACGTCACTGCAGCGTCCTCGTGGCTGTGCACCAGGCCGTGCAGCACACGTGCAGCAGACTCTTGCCTTGTTTGGTGTTTAGTTTTAGTCGTTAGTGCAAACGCAGATCCATTCTGCTCGTGACAGCTCTGGAACGTCCTTGCCTTCGTCCTCACAAAACTCTTGAGTTTCTGCTCTAAGATCCCACAAAGATTTCAGGCTCATGCAGAGTGCAGCAAACTGGGATTCGCTGCTCTCGCCCTGATGGAGTTATCAGTTTTAGTAACATCATCATGGTCATTTTTAGCACTGATTTAGGTTCTGGGTTTATTTCAGCTGCTTCACAAGTCCAGAATTTCCCCTGTCGTGTTTGGACAGTCTTTGGTTGTAACAGCTGCCAGTTTGTCCCATTTCAGCCAAGCCTATCAAAGCCTGCAGTTACCTCTGTCAGTAAATCACTCCCTCTCATAGTGCCTCTCACTGAGCACATTTCTGACAGCTGCTCTGTGGCAGCAAACTCTTTTGTTGTCCCGTGCACCAAAATGAGTATTGGGCTGTGTCGTGGATATCACATCTGTCATCCAGAGCCGAGGAGGAAGTCGAAATGGTCTGCTTTGTTTTTCCATTAAAACTCCAGATTTCCAACAAGGTCCTCGATCCGTCTTGTTACCGTTCACCTGGTGAGGGGCGTGTTCTCGAAAGCTTCTTTTTTCTCGAACATATTAATGCGGCAAAGCCCACCAAACACTCTTTGATAAAGTCCCCATCAGAGAGCAGCTTATAGTTTGTGGAAAATCACAAAGGTGTCTCGACTGCTCCGTCCTTACGTAAAGCTTGGTGAACAGTCCCTGTTGCCTTGTTGCAGCTTTGCTAGCAAAGGTTCAGACGTCCACTCTGCATCTGCATCACTTACATTCTTGTATTTCTGTGTGTGTTTAGTCCTGTAACGGCAATTCACATTGAATTCCTTACACACAGCAGTCTGCTAGCCACAAACGGAGAGTTCGATGGTTGGGACGTCACACAAGCGGTCAGGGACCACCAAAGGGCCAGCTGTAGCTGTAGCTCGGGTGTGATGCCCAGGTCTGGTTTAGACAGATTGTCCTGGCACATCTGTGCTGTTTACTGAATACTGCATAAAACAGTTTTGACCTGGATACAGTAACCTTTGCCCTCCTTCATTTTACAACAGCTGCATGTACTCAGGGAACATCCTGCCATCCACAGCCGCTGATTAATTAATATTAGTGTGTCTAATTTACCAAATTACATGTTTTTGTTTTAGATTAACGTATTTGTACCTTTAACAGAATTCTTTACATTTCCTGTTAAATGTTATATTTGGACAGACTGATTACATAATTACAGTTTTAGCTGGTGAGAGGTGACGAAGGTGTTTTAGAATCAAAGTTCATGTGTCTTTGCTTCTTCCCTCAGCATGGCTGTGCTTTTCATGTGGATGAGGTCCAGACTGGTGGGGGCTGCACAGGCAAGTTTTGGGCCCATGAGCACTGGGGTATGGATGACCCTGCTGACATTGTCTCCTTCAGCAAGAAGCTTCTGTCTGGAGGCTACTTCCACAGGGATGAACTGCAGGCAGATAAGGTTTGTCATTTTTATTTTTTTTTTCTGCAATGAAAACACCCAAACAGGTGCACAGTGAATAGATGCTCCATCCTTTACATTGTCAAGAAATATACATTATATTCAGTCACCATCGGAACCACTGAGTTCAGGTGTTCCAGTCACTTGCACGGTTGCAGGTGTATAAACTAAGCACCTGGGCATGCAGACTCAGCCTGAATGAATGGGATGAGTTAGAGCCACAAATGCACTTCTGGAAGAACGGTCAAAAATTCCCACAAACACTCCTAAACCTGTGGGAAGCCTTCCCAGAGTGGTTTAGCCTGTCATTTCAAATTTGATGCCAGTTTTGGTGTGTTGGTGCACAACAATCATCAACTCTCTTCTGATGGTTTGACGTGTGTTATTTCGTGCTTTTGCTGCCCAGTATCCAGCGTTTTTGCTTGTGCTTTCTTTAGCCATACCGCATCTTCAACACGTGGATGGGCGACCCGTCAAAGAACCTGTTCCTTTCTGAGGTTCTGAATGTGATTCGTAGAGAAAATCTTCTGGAGGAAGTGACCCGTTCTGGGAAAGCTTTGCTAAACGGCCTTTATGAGCTGCAGGTACTGTGCTTGTTTTTTTCACTTGGTCCAAACGTGTTTATTAATGGATATGAATTTATTTATGGATATTTTTAATTTCTTCAGGTTATCTTTGGCCAGGTTTCAGTGACCCAGTTTAGCATCAGGTCAGTTAAACGTGTTGATGTGTTGCAGTGGAAAACACTGTAAGCAGGTGATGAGCTGCAGTGACTACAGAGGGATGGAGTTGTGTGGGAGAGAGCCGGTGAAGCTCGGTGATGTCAGTGAGCAGCAGTGTGGCCTCATGAGAGCACTTCAAATGCTTTGAGAGTGCTGATGGAGACGTCTAGAGAAGGCCACAAGCATCTCTGTGGATGCTGAGAAAAGACAGGATGAGGTGCCGGGAGAGGAGCTGAGTCAAGGGTAGCGGAGGTGTACTGCAGGTGGTGCAGGACATGTTGAGGACAGTGGTGAGGTGTGCAGTAGGAGTGACAGATGGGTTCGAGGTGGGGGTGTAATTACATCAGGGATCAGCTCTGAGCCCCTTCTTGATTGTGGTGGTGATGGGAGCAGGTGGGGGAGAGCCCGCAGAGGTGGAGGTATGCTCTGGAGAGGAGAGGAATGAAAGTCAGTAAAAGCAATGTGTATCTGTGAGAGGGAGACAGGTGAAACTCTAAGGTGTAGTGATGTTGTGAAGGTTGAGGGGTTTCAGTACCTGGGGTCAACCACCCACAAAAACAGAGAGGTGAAGAAGAGGGTGCAGGCAGGGTGGAGTGGGTGGAGACGAGTATCAGGTGACAGAAGGAGTGAAAGGAAAGATTTACAAGATGCTTTATGACTTTAAATGGTTGTGATCATGAACTGTGTTCTGCAGGCTCAGTACCCCGGCATACTGAGCCGGGCCCGAGGGCAGGGGACCTTCTGTGCCATTGATATCTGTGATGATGCAACACGGGACAGGCTCCTACTGAAGGCCAGAGACAAAGGTATGAAGGATTCTTTCTTTTTTCTCTGTATGGAGGGCCGGGTTCAGCCTGGCTTCTCTTTATCAGTGAGCAGATCTCACGGTGTTCATAACACCATCAAAGGGATCGCTGCGTGATATATGTGATAAACATGAATTTTCTCTCACTGACAGGTCTCCTCCTCGGGGGCTGCGGGGACCGCTCCATCCGATTCCGTCCGGCGCTGGTTTTCAAGGAGTATCATGTGAACATCTTCCTCAACATTTTTAATGATGTGCTCGCGCAGCACAAATAGATCCTGAAGGAATCTCGCTGACATAAGTTATTTGAGTTAATCCAGAATGGGGAAAGTAACTCCAGAGAAAACATAAGCACAATCGTTTTAAATTGAACTGGCCCCGGATCTGCAGGTCATGTGACGACCAAGGGCCGGTTTCTTCAGTTGTAGTAGAGAATTTTGTAGAATGTTCACTTTTCTGGAAAATAACTCGATTAACATAAGCCTAGAATCTTTTTAATCTAGACTCATGTCTGTTTATGTAAATTTATTAAACTGTAAGTCTTAATGGAGTCAGGCAGCCCAGTAACAGTTGTTACTTTTTCCAGAAAAATAACCAGTTAAAGGAAACAGTCAAATGTTTTAGTTCAGCCAGTCTGCACTGAAGACTGTAACTGTATTTTCCCAAACGGCACCATGTGTGACATGTTTCGGTTCTGAAAAACAAACGTTGGCTCTAAGGTACCTTTTTAAGTCGGGTTAAACGATCCTTATATGAAAATAATATCTCCATTCTTAAAACTCTTGAATATTACCAGTGAAAATATGATCACATGAGGTTCACGAGTGTTTTTCTCCAACAAGTACTATAGCAATAAACACAATAAATGTCCCAACTCTTAATGAAGCTGCTGGCTCGGAACAGCTGCTTCCCGTGCTTCGTGTCACTGATTGATGCTGGCTCACGCCTCTCCTGGATACACTCACTGATGACTCTTCATATGAACACAGGAAATCCAAACTGTCCATTAGAACTGTCCATGTTGTTATGACTATTGTGTTGCTCTTAATAGGAAAAACTTTTCAACTTGAAACGATGTAGCTGAGAACAGTGTGAGTCTTAAATGGACCATGAAGATTATTTAGTGCCTGCATGTTATTTAAATGTGCATTTTTGTTTGTTTTTTATGCCATTTCCTGAAATCGGAGCATTGATACAGTTTACCTTACTTTTGAAAAGAGCTTCATTGTAGTTGCCAGATATTTTATGGAAATATTAACTTTTCATTTTCAAGACTCTCTGGTTTTTGTTTAATACTTATCATCTGTGACAGGATGAATAAATACTGCCCGTGTATTAAGCATATAAAGTAATTGAGCTGCTGTGTAGACAGAATGCACTGGTTTGAAAATCTTTTAAAGTTCTGCCCTGTGTCACCTGAGAGGCTCCAGCCCCGTGTTAGCTGGGATAGCCGTTCCTATTTGGATACGTGGTTAAGAACATGATGTCATACTAGCCCACAGCCTGTGTGCATTACAGTCGTGTTGGGTTTATATGCGTGTTGGGTTACACGCTGCATAAAAGCATGTCTGAGATGCTGGATCCCAGTTGTCTTACAGATGACACAGAGTACAAACAGCAAAGTGAAGTACTCCTGTCCTGAATTCAGAATTACATAAAAGTGAACACTTTGAAGGAATTCAAGAAACACCCATACAAACATTGTGTTGCAACGGTAATGCTACTGTCCACCTTCCACACAGAATCAGAGAGGCCCACATAAAGCTTACTGTAGCTACGTGGGTGGATTTGAACCTTAAGCACACGTCTATTAAACAGGGTGGTGGAAATCACATTATTTTAAGTGTAAATTACCAAATAACTTTACAGCTGACATGAATGAAATATTTGGCATTTGTCTGATTGACCTGCTCTGTAGAACATCTTCAGTAGTGAATGTTCCATGAAGCTTTAGGCAAGTGTTAGGAATGTGAGCAGGTCCATAAATGTCTTTGCTAATAATATTAATGTCTTTGTTTGCTTATTACAGTCAAATGCAAACCTATGATTTTCTTTTTTTACATTCATGCTGCATAAATTTTAGCCCACTTAATGCAGAGTATTAACAACCACAGCCCACAGGGTCAGTTTGTCTTGTATTACCTACACTTTATACTGAACATACGTCAGAAGCGTTGATTTGTATGGGTACCAGATGTTCCCTAATATTAAGACAACAGTGCCTGTCTCCTTGTTGTCAATCATTATATGAGGTATCTGTAATAATCTTTGAAAATTTTACATTCAATACTTGCACTTGTGATTTAACATTGATGATTATTAATGTAATTATAGATAGCTCCAATGATTATTGTCTATAAAACATTATGTCCATGTACTGTGATAAATAAATCAAGTTTTGAGAAACTTCAGCGTTTTTATTCTGTTGAAAGGTTTTTGACCTTTTGGAAAATCATATATAGACTGTCTGTTTGGCTCAGTGTTTTAGGGGTCATTCGATCCTGGATCATCCAAATCTGAAAAAAGAAATTCCTACCTGACCACCTTCGCTGAACAAAATCGTGTTTTTGGCCAGCACGAATTCTTCTATAACCGTTTTTGGGTAACGATATCGTGGGATCGTTTCAGCAGACAAACTGTCTGACTTAGAGTAACAGAAACAAGCATTGTTAACTTTTCTGATCATTCACTGGATAAAATTTACAATAATCTATTTTGTTTCAAGACGTGCGATAGGCATATGAAAGACGTCCTTTTTAACGAGGGGCAACCTCCAGAGCTGAAAAATGAAGCCAACTCAGAAGTGTCAAAAATGTCCCCATGGACTCCCATGTTAAAATGCGAAACTTTACAGCATTAAAAATCTTAAAAAGCAAATTATAACAATGCTCAAGGAGCTTAGAACCCCTGGCAAGCTATGATACAGCAAGAACCCAACACTTGGAATGCCAGAGCCACCACTGTGGAGGAAGTCAGCCCAAGTTCCTACACCTGAGCTATTTAGCCAGATGTGGCCCGCGGACCCCCTTTGACTGGCCCACCCCCGACTGACCCAACGTAAGCGGCAAAAATGAATTTAAATCATATTTGCTGTGAGAGTTTTAAAAATTTCCACCCTTCCTCTTGTACGCACCGCTACTGCTATCGTAGCAGCGCCAGCCCAGAATACTCTCTCCAAGTATGACAACCACGAGAGGATGTCACTGACAGGTCAGAAACGTAAAATTGACAATTAAAATCGCCGTTTTAACCCAGTCTGGTCTCATAAATACATGTTTATTTATCCCAACCACTGCTATTGTTCAAAACATGTCACTTCTCACACTGATGTCATTAAATCAGCATTACTTTGAATATGCAGAAGAAGCTTTATTTTATAGTTATTAAATGTTCACTTGGTGCAATTTCTTTTGTTGAAATATTTAATGCACTGCCTCAGTTGGCCTTTCTAGTTC
>JAVDPK010017244.1:0-13792 GCA_034780415.1 Cichlasoma orientale | reverse complement strand
GCCTCTAAAACACAAGGATTGTTAATCAGGAGGCCAGAGTACCAGACACAGAAAGAGAAGCAGCTGGAGCCATGACAGAAAGGACAGCACAGAGGACCGAAGTGTCCAAGACTGTTTGGGGACTCGAGAGGCAGAACTCCAGAATAAAGATTTAGTCAGGTTTATTTACAAAGTTCAGAATTGTGAATTATGCAATGTCCTTCTGGGGGGCTTGGGCCTTCCTGCTCTGGTCCAGACTTTGGAATCCTTGAGTTTCTCTTGCCTTCTCATGGCTAACCTCTCCTTTCTCTCAGCTCCAGGAAAACTGGGCACAGGAAACAAATGGGTCAGCGCGGCAGGAAAAAACAAACTAGGTGTGTGAGCCAGCAACACTAACTGTCAAACAGTCAACGATCCAGTGAAGACTAGTGGCAGCTCGTCCTCTTAAATCGTCGTCTAGATGAGATGATCAGGAACGGGTGTGTTTAGCCTCCAGGTGATACTGCTCAGAGGGCAGAGACCAGTGTTGGGCCCAGCCCCTGAACACAGGCCAGGAGACCCCAAACAAGAGAGAGAGAGAGACCAAAACCTGGCAGTGCATGCACTGGGAGACCACGGGCCGTGACAGTATGGGTGAAGGAGGTCAAACAAATACTGAGGGGCCAGGGCATTGATGGATTTCTAAGTGAGAAGAATGATCTTGTAGGTAATGTGTGACTTTACCAGTGGAGATTAATAAGGGTGAGGGTAATATGTTGCTAGAGCTTCGTGCATGTTAATAGCCTGGCAGCTGAGTTCTGGACATACTGAAGCCTGTCCAGGGCTTTGCTGGAGGTACCAAACAAGACCACATTACAGTAGTCCAAATGATTGTGGGGGGAGCTGGGAGGAGGGTTTGATACTGAGATAGAGTTGTGTGTCATCAGCATAGGAATGGAAGCAGAGGCCATTGCGGCGGATGATCTGACCAAGGAGGCGCATGTAGATGGTGAAGACAAGGGGTCCAAGCACAGAACCTTGAGGCACACCGTGGTTAACTGGAGCAGAGGTGGAGCGGGAACCTCCCACAGTAACAAACTGTGTTCGGTTGGAGAGGTAGGACTGAAACCAGGAGAGTACAGTATCAGTGAGACCGAGATAGCTGGATAGACGTGAAAGAAGGATAGCATGAGAAATGGTGTCAAAGTCTGCAGAAAGGTCCAGGAGGATGAGGATGAGGACACAGTCAAATCAGTCAAACTTACTGCACTGGCCTTTGGAAGGACAAGAAAGAACTCTGTGGCTGTATGAATATGGAAATTTAGACTTTTCTTTAAACTGGATCTTAGTGTTTAGCAAGAAATAATCAGATTAAAATGGAACTCTTCTAATGTCTTTGCACTTTGATCAACAGCTGCAGCAGTTTTACTGTCACTGTCACATCCAGGAAATCATCCTTAAGACAAGCTACCCTTTCAGATGTAAGTAAACTGCAAGAAGGAATTGTAGTCTGACTAAACTACATGGGAATCAGATAAAAACTCAATAAGTGACCTTGTAGTGTGGCACAAACTGGTGGCATGCAGAACACTCATAAACCTTGACATGTTAGTTAAAATGCATATGAGGCTAAATTGTGGCCTTATAGATCCTTGACCCTCCCGTTAAAAGCATCGTGTCCATGCTACGGGATGTTTGATATGTCAGTAACACACACACACAAAACCACTTGACTGAGGCTGTTAGTGTGTAACCTGCGTTTACCTTATTTGCATTCTTTTTTCCCCCCCAGGAATATTCAGATTTACATTCATGCTAACTTAACTATGGGTTCATTTCCTTTCTGCTATCCATTATCTGGTCGATTAAATGCCCGGATTCATTAAGCCCCAATGCTAATGAGTCTATTATCGAGCAGCTCCACTCACCATGCTTTCTCCATGCTGCTTTCATTTCTGAGCTCTTCACATGCGTCTGTTTTTATGAATAACTGAGTATTCCACCATAAATGCTTTTAATGAGCGACTGTAGGTTTTTCATCCTGCATCAAAGCCATTTAGGACAGGTAAATGTTTTTTTCAACAATGCATACAGTATTTATAAAGCTTAAGATTTTATAATGTACCACATGGATCAACCTAGACATATACTTATCTCTATGGCTTAAAACACCCATCTTGATAACTTACCATATCACACTCTGTGGCAGACAAGAACACAAAGGAAATTTTTTTGGCAAATTTTTTTTGGAAAGTCCTATGTAAGTGTTTCTCTGCAAGTACTCTCAAACTGATAATGATGTGATGGCTGATATTGAGTCAATTATTTCATCAGAACAAAGAGAGTGCACCCTGCTCTCTTTGTCACAATGGGAAGAAATTAAGCCTCAGACACACAGCACATTCACTGTGGGGAAGATGATAAATGAATAATAGGAAGAGGTGCAGTTGAAAAACAAATAAGGCTCTGTTGTTATGGAGCAATGAGACTTAATCTCAAATGATTTCCACCTGTGGAGTGAAATAGAAAATGTAGAAAAAGAGTTTCTAAAGATAGAGCAAGGAAGTGAATACCATATTCTTTATTTCCTTTATAAAGGGAAAAAAATGAGCACACATTGTCTCCAAAGATGGAGTCAGTGTGTGCTGAACCTGTGTGCTGATGAGTGGGTGTAAGTTTGTCAGCAGGGACAGTGGGTTGTTTTGGCTACTTATGACTCCGGGTGAGTTTTTGTCATCTCTTAGTCTGCCTCATCGTCCTCACACTAATTTTCTCCCTTATTTGCTCATTTTCAAAGTGTTAGGATGCTGTTGCTTTCCAGACAGAGTAGCTTGACTAGAAGACTCTATCTTACCCTCCTCAGGGAGTTAGAGACATTTGGATACTTTGTATTTCACTTGTTGCACTTGCAGGCTGTGAGATTGTAACGCGGGCATAGCTGAAGGGATTTACTGATTCACTGATTAGTCATCTGACAAAGAAAAACATTTCAGTGAGCTTTCAAGCAGCGATACCAAAACATGGATTCTCCAGTACCAACTTTTAGAAGGTAGGATTTCTAACTATTGTTTGTCATTTGTGACAGTAAACTGATAATCTTCAGGTTTTTAATTGTTAGTTAGCTAAAATAGTATCATCGTTGTAGGGCTGACAGTTCTAACACTGACATCTCCCAACACTGTAAAGGCTAAAGATAAAATTACTGCCTTCAAAAGTGAAAGTAATCCATTTGCAGTCCTACTCCAACCACAGAAGCTTTGGCATTTGAACTGTTTACTATTGGCTGTTTGTAACAAGGGACTAAAGAGCTTCTACAGCCTTTGAAGTTTATATCTTTGTGCACATGACAGTATATTGAGCTGTTAATTTACGTCCTAGTTTTGAGAAAGAAACATTGCTACATTGTAGTATTTGTGAGGACAGAATTTTACATTCACCAGAAAATTTTAACATAAAGCGGCAGGATTTAAGACTTTAAGCCCTATGCTTATTAAATTATTATAATATTAACATAAAATTTGATATATGATTCACTGGGGAAACACTGGTGCTGCAGTTAGGAGTGTCACCAGCAGGTCCTGGGTCTGAACCCATGGCCCTGCTGTGGCCCCTCTGTGTGGAGTATTTTCCATGCGTCCGCGTGGCTGCTGTCCTGGTATTAATTAACAGAATTAGATAAGTAGTTGAGAAGATGGCTGGATGGATTTATTCAGCATTAGTGTCTGATTTTACCTCTCTGGCTCTATCATGTCAAGTACTGAAAAACTGACCAAAAAAAAGGAGCCTATTCTCTGCCATGACCAAGGCTGCAACAAATAGTTAATAACTGAATGTTTTCACCATTGACTGATTAACCATAGATATATATGTTAAAAATGAAATATATAAAAGTATCCATACATCTGAAAAAGAGGTTGTTTTTTATTATTTTACAGGCACAGACATAAAATATTTTTTTTACAATGATCGATTCTTACCTTTGTGTGACCCTAGAGTGACCATTCTTTTAGCTTTTATGCAGCCAACTTCTGGCTAAGATTTTATGTGATTTTATTGCTTGGTAGAATAAATTATACCGCACTACTGTGGCTAAAAATATGAGACGGGCACATTAATCCATAATGCACAAACCATCACAGTTAAATCAGAGGCTCCACCATTATTTTAAGCTTCATGACACAAAGTGCATATTGCTGCAAGATGGCTCATCTTACAATGCACTCTCATAATTGCATTAGCATCAGATGTGTAACTTACAGCTGCTGTTTAATTTTCAGTGCTCAAGTATCTTGGTGGCCTGTGGTGTGAGTGTACTGGCACAGTAGGGAAATTTCAAGTTGAGTGGTGCAGAAATGGAAAACACACTTTAAAGGAATAAAAATGTGATACTTCATGTAAAATAGTAGCAGTCCTCATTGTGTGGCCGATTTAATAACCATACAGACAATTCAATCCTGCAGATTCAAGCTGGAAACTCTTAATTTCAGGTCTCATTAGCACAATACCTCTCAGTTAGAAGTGAATTAGCTTGAGTAATTACAGGCTAAATTAGTCTGTGTTGTTAAACTCCCTGGTTAATGAAACTGGGGGAAAAAAAACAAATGAATGAGCTGGCACTTATGCATGTGCTTTGAGGCATGTACCGTAGAAAAATGAAGGTACATTCGTTAGACAGCTACAGTGTACTTTATGATCACCATAGCTTTCACTCAGGTCTTGAACTGATAATTAGTTGATGAGCTCAGCTTGTTGATACAATCATTTAATGAGGTGTCTTATTACTCGGCCTTAAACTTGTGGTTGATGCAGTTGATAGAGCTTTCATAGCATTGCTTTCAGAGACAAATATCTAAAAACCTACTGTACCCTACTTACACAGCACTAAATGGCAGACGGAAGCAGTTAAAGACTGGCTAATGAACATACAGGAACAACAGAGACAGACACATCACTCCACAGAGACCAGGAATGGAGCCGTAAGACGACAAACCCTGGAATTACATTCATCAGAAGGTCATAAATGTGTCCAAATGAATGAAGTTGCTCCGCAGTTACTTACTTACTAGTTTGCTTTGTCAACTTGACCACTGATGTTATTTAATTCTGGTTCTATCAGTACTGTATTGATTTCAATATCATCTTCATGGAATGTATTTTTGCTGTTCCAAAGTGGCAATAAATGTGTAATGAACACGCTTCTGTTAAATTAAAAGAAAAACAAGTTATTAAAACAACAGCAAAAGTTGCTTGCAACTAAATAGACTGCTGTCATGGTTTTAGTTCCAGTTTTTTAGTGACCTCCTCGTCTTTCGTAATCTTTACCTTTTCTCCGAGACTTTATTCTTTGTTGTCTTTCTTTATGCTTCCTTCTGTCTCCTTTGTGTTTTCCTGCCACGCCCTGATTAGTTTCACTTGCTCCTTTTTTCCTGAATTGTTTCCTTTGACCCCAACAACACTGCAGTGGATAAGAAGAAGAAAATGGATGGATGAATGGGTAGTTTCCTTTGAACGTATAGCCCGGCCCCTAGAGCCCCTAGGGCTCTGGGTCACTCCTTCCCCCATGTGCACTTGAAATGTTTTGCAGGCTGATTAGTGTGTGCAGGTCCTCACACCTAATTAGCGTTTGTCATCCTGGGGCCTGTACTATGAAGCTAGTAAAACATACCCATGATATCTTGCAACCAGAGCAAGCAGTCATACAAAGGGGGTTCACTGAACTTGATAAGTCAACCAAGGGTTTCCCAATCTAGCTACTGCCATATTCACATGAAAAAAGATGGTGCTGGCAGCATCTGACCAGTCAGAAGCATGGATAAGCCTACTTGCAGCAAGTTAAACACACAAGTTAGGCTGAAAGTAACAGCTACTCGGCAGAGTGAGTTTGTGCAGAAAGCTTTGTATGAATGTGTGCGTGCTGAAGCACTTTGGCCAATAAGACTGAAAAGAGCTACTATGTTAATAAAATCGATCTGATTTGCAGTGAGGAAGGAAAATAATGGTGACTGAGTAAGTGAGAACACTTTTCAGTTTTAGTATGAGCTCTATCATTAAGACACAGGAAATCTGATGGATTATAATTGTTATTCCATTAAATTAATATTTAGATGTGTGTAAGGCAGTTTTATTTCTTTCAGCTGCAGCCTCGGTGGTTTTTAATGGGCTGAGAACAAACAAAGAATAAATATAAAAACAGAATTCAAACGCAGGCCTAGTCTGCAAATTTAACACAAGATAGATGAGTATACTGTAAAGGATTATATATTAATGGCTATAGAACAATTCAATTGTTGTAAAATGATTTGCACACAACAGGAAAACCCTGGAATAAAGTTGCATGTCAAAAATTTTATTTCTTACTGATGCACATCAAGAAAAGACAATGAGATCCTCTTACTGTGTGTGCACTGAGGTCCAAGAGATCTTCTAGGAATGATGACCCTATTTTCCAGAGAACTGATTGGTCAGCAGGTGTTATTTCATACTTGCTGATGTCTAATCTCGAACATAACCTGCACCCAAAGCAGGTTAGCTATGCAGCATAAGTTACCATGGTGGTCTACCCCGGTTACAAGTGGACCACCTTTGTTAACCCTGACGTTACCTGGATAAGTCCAAATCCTGCTTCATGCTAATGTCAAATGTCTGCTGTCCACCTGTGTCCTGCCCACTGCCAGCTCTGACTGTGCTATGAACCAGACCCCTGCACAGAGGGCTAATAATCTGACACTCAGTGCACTTGAATTAGATTTTTTTTTCTTTTATTAATTGGAATAGTCAAGCTTAGCTCCTACACTTCTTTGTTTCTTTGAGTATATTAGCATCTACTCACACCTCTGCACCTCTCTTTGTTTTATTTTCGTTTCCTGCATTTCCTCCATTTATTATTATTATTATTCTAGCGTCATTAAAGATTTCCTTTGTTTGCCTTACCTCACAGTCTTGTTTTTTCATTTGGGTCCTTCATGTGAATTAAATGCAGCATGAGTTTGTTGAGGCCACTTTTAGCAGCATGCTTGGTGCCTCTCTTTATTTACATCAGTGGGACCTTGTGGGCTACATCACCTTAAATATACAAACAAACAAACAAACAAACAAACAAACAAATGCCCTCAGGTTTTTGCTTTGCAGATAATGTTAGTAAGATCTATTCTCTGCGCTTCCGTCTTAACAGGAAATAAAAGAAAACCTTTTTAAAAAACACACAAGTGAAGAAAACACAGGTGACGGATATTTTATGAGGTTTCGAAGATTGAAGGTGAGTGGCCTGTTAGCACCTTGGCACTACAAGCCTCGCTCTTACAGCAAGCAAGTTATTTTACATCAGCAGCCTGATCATAATGACAACTGGTCAATGTGTAATTTCCCACACCGCTTCAAATAATAGCTATACAATAGAAGGCAGGATGATCATCATGAAAACACTCTCGTTTCTCCTCAACCCTGATTAAACCCCGATTGTTCTCTACCGTTTTCCTCTGCCTCCCACTTCAATGCACCAAGTGAAACACTGCTACAGGGTTCTGAGGATGGCTTTGTCTTCGTGCTCGCTGTTTGTTTTGCTTTAGTAAGAACAATGAAACTCCTGTTGCTTACTTCAAACACTTATAGGAAGGCCAGAAATGCATTTACTGCTGAGACAATCTCATTTACTACTAAAACTCATTAACTACAAACACCCAAGGGGAAAAACCAGCACTGCTGTTGCTGTTTGGGTTCAGCACTTTTTTTTCTTCTGGTGTGACTGTATTAGTGATATTGGGAAACAAATCACTTCTTGGGGAGAAGGCGGTTTCTGAGGCTGAGCAGTCGATATGTCATGTAGAACAAACAGAGCTGTCACTGCAGAACGAAAAGCATTTCAATATGAACAAACTGACAGCACAGGCGTTGCTTTGTCTGCAGGCCTCAGTCTAATTATATTTTGGTGCACGTCATCAGTGATGTTTTCTGAATCGCATTTAGCCGCAAGCTGAATAATGTATGGATTAGTTGTGCTCACTTTCTGTCACTGGATCCGTTGCCAGAGCAATATACTGACAACTATCAGCTGAATTTCAATTAAACTGATTAGTACTGCTTAAACAGGGCACTGTATACCTGACAAATCACATTAAAATTTATCAGTGCATCTTGCTACAATACACAAACTCCCCCTATACCATTAGGGGTTTAGCAATCAAATTTAGCACACAGGTACATCTTAGGACCTGAAAGTTTTATTACTTCTCCTCAGGAGGGGGGAACAGGGTATTGTTTTGCTTGTTAACTATATTACAGCAAAACTACCAGTCTGATTCATACCACATTTGCACAGAAGATGGCCAGTTACCCCTAGATCACCTGATTAAATTTGTGCCACAATCGGGTCAAGGTCAGAGGTCAGGTTTTTCCTGAAAAACTTGTGGACGCGATACCTTGAGAATGATGTGACCTAGGATGTTGAAATTTACACTATAGATGCATCTACTAAAAATCTCGGATGAGTTTGAATCTTAACAGCCTTGAGCTAAAGGTTAAGTTACACAAGGTGATCAAAAGATTTGGCTACAAAAAACAAACAAACTTGAATTAGGGTGAAGTTGTTGACAACAGGTGTGGTAGATTAGTGTGAGGCTGGGAGTGTTAATGCAGCACTCCATGCACCCATAGCACATACTGTGTTGCATGAACTTAGCAGCGGAGCTGCATAGGTGCAGTTCTTGCTACTCTCTCACTGTGAGGCCAAAATTAGAGGAAGCCAAATTTGGCAAGCACGTTAGGTGGTCAGTGACAACTGTGCCAGTGTGTATGTGCATATGGCACACAACTCAGGACATCCCCTTTACCTATTCTGAAAATGCAGTATGCACATAATAATAATAATTTGCCCGTTTGTGCCGAGCCAGCTGGAGGATGCAATGCTCATCATATCTTTTTTGCAGCCATTCTCCAGACACATAACTGCACTCGGCTACGTGGAAAAAATGTCAAATTGCTATGGCTTTGGGGCAGCCAGTTTAAGCAGATTGAAAAAGGGGGGCATAGTTTCATTGGGAGCAGAAATGGATGGGCCAATATGGCAAAATAATCCTCCCCCACCCTCCACTCCCCAAATCAGCTAAATTAAAAAAATAAAAAAGAGAGAGAGAAAGAAAGAAAGCAATGTACTGTAGAACTCAATGATATTTGTCTTTCACTTGTATTGCTGCCCTTATTGCACTCTTTCCCTGAAGAATATAGCTGTAGTAAAATTTTGCCATGATTACTGTGTTACGTTGTGTTTTTATTTTACTGCATTTTTGTATAATAGCCAACAGGGAACTGCTGCCTCAGTGTTCACAGGATTTGCTATTTTTATTGCTAAATACAAATAAAATCTCTCCCATGCGTAAACAGCAGTGGTTACTGAGTTCATGGCAGCTACAGCTTCTGCATCCTTGAACATTTTGCATTGTGTTTGCATTCACTCAGGAACTGCTCCATCATGAAAATGCAAATCAAGTTCAGCTTGGCTTATTGACCACAAACAGAGTTAAGTCTGTAAATCAATCAAGATGAGGTGATTGATTATTAACGACTTGATCATTACTACACAGTAGGTGTGGAGTCAGACAGAAAACAGATTGCCATGGTTATGTTTAAATAGTGTTCATATGCATAAAGTCCTCAGAAAATGATCCCACGCCTTTCTTCTTTCAGCTGCTCCCTTTCAGAGTTGCCACAGCAGATGATTATTCTTATTATCTTATTATTCTTATCTGAATCTTCGATTTGGCCAACATTTTATGCCGGATGCCCTTCCTGACACAGCTCTTCCCATTTATCCAGGTTTTGGTAATGGTACAGGGATAGACTAGCTTCATTCACCAGAATGAATCTGCTGGCAATGGTAAATGTCCTCTTTACTTATTAAACATCTCAACTTTTAACAAACACGATCAACACATTTAATATAGGTATTTATAGACATAAATGAATGTAGATGAATACTAAAAAACTTGATGAGCCTTTGACTACCATGACACATGTCTGAACAATTCTTGCACAGTTCTTTGTTGGACATTATTCTGCTACAACAGACATTCACGTTAAATCTTTTTAAGTATACAGTGTGTTTTTATGACAACACCAGAGGACCACTCCTTCTAATGATAATGCATCGTGGTTTCAAACATTTCACACATTTTATGTACCAGGAAAGTTATATGAAATGGAAGGGCTGACAGGAGAACATCAGCAATGGTCTTAGAGAGCAAGTGCAATTAAGCAATTGTTTCCCATCAATCTGGGAAGGTATTTAAGTTCACCCCAAAGACCGTGCAGTGCTCAGAGAAATTGGAAAAAACAAAACAAAAGAAAAACCCCCCCAGAAACAAAAAGACAGACAGATGGAAAAAAAAACCAAACAAACCAAGAGCTACATCTCAGACTCTATAGACCTCACTTAGCATGTTAGATGTTAAACTTTATGACAGTACATTTAGAAAAAGATTGAACAGTTTAGGTTGGTTTGGAACTGTGATCAGGAGAAAACCCTCTTCTATCTACCAAGAACATGGCAGCAAAGCTTAAGTTTGCAAAGATGCATCCTTACACCACAAGACTTCTGGAACAGTGTCCTTTGGACAGATGAAACCAAAGTGGAGCTGTCTGGACATAATGCACAGCACCACATTTGGTGAAAACAAAACACAGTACATCAGCATAATCACCTCATACCAACAATAGTGTAAGGGTGCTTGTCCAGCCACAGGACCTGGGCAACTTGAGTCAACCATGAACTTCTCTGTATGCCAAAGTACTCTAGAGTCAAATGTGAGGACCCAGATTTGACCAGCTAAAACTTGGTTGAAACTGGATTATACAACAGGACAATGATCCCAAGCACAGCAGCAAATCTACAACAGAATGGCCGACAAAGAAAAGAATCAGTCTATAGTCAAAGTCCAGACCTCAGACTGATTGAAATGCCTTGTGGACCCTTAGGAAAGCTGTGCATAAACAAATGCCCACAAATCTCAATGAACTGAAGCAATGTTGTAAAGAAAAGTGGGCTGAAATTCCTCTGCAATGAAGTGAGAGTCATACAGAAAATCATTACTTATTGCTATTAAAAGGTGGTTCTACAAGCAATCAAATCATGTGGTGTACTTAGTTTTGCACACTGCTTCTGCATTTTGACGTAGTTTTTGTTTAATAAATAATGACATGGTGTTTTTCATCTCAGGTTGTATTTAAGTAATTTAAATATAAACTTAAATAATTATATTTTTTATTTTGTCCTAATATGTAATTACAATTATAGCAGGGTCTTTACCTTACAATATTAAGCGCCTTGAGGCGACTGCTTGTTGTGATTTGGTGCTATATAAATAAAATGTAATTGAATTGAATATGTAAAACAGTGCGTACTTTATTTTCACAATGATTGCATGTTTATCTTGATGATTTGTGTTTTAATAACTTTGGTGATACTTTGATTTGTGGCTAAATAACAGCCAAACTAATGACATTCCTAGAAGCCAGTGAAATAGGAGACTAGTAAAAATCTGAACCCTAAGACGGTAAGCTGAGATTACAAAAACATTTATTTCTCTACGTTATTCATTTCTCTTTTTGTCTACCATGACCTAGATGGCTGAGAACTTACGCAAACCTATTTTATATTGTTGCTTTCCCCCAACCTCAACCAGTCAAGACATGTAGCTGCTACTGTCTTGTCACAGGTTTCTTCCCGTTAAAAAGTGTTGGCTCACAAGGAATTGTGTGGTTTCTTCCTGTGATTCTGGGGTAATAAGAGTTACTTTACAATGTAAAGTTCCCAGAGATAACCTTTGTCGGGAAATCAATAAAATGAATCACCAGTTTAAAGAACAAAACTGCTAGAGGTGGTAAATTTTAGGGCAGTCATAGTGTGACAGCCTAATGGCTGTCCTTTAAAATACGGTCACAATACCTAAGTTGAAGCTTGTGTGCCATAACATGAAAACACATTCAGTTCAGTTCAATTTGATTTATATATAAATAAACAGTTGTCTCAAGGCACTTTATATTGTAAAGTAAAGACCCCACAATAATACACTGAAAACCCCAACAGTCAAAACGACCCCCTGTGAGCAAGCACTTGGCAGCAGTGGGAAGGAAAAACTCCCCTTTAACAGGAAGAAGGCTCAGGGAGGGGCAGCCGTCTGCCACTATCGGTCGGAAGTGAGGGGAGAGAGACCGGACAAAAGACATACTGTGGAAGAGAGCCAGAGATTAATAATAACTAAGGAACCACAAGCAAGCCAGCAGTCTGAGCGCGAAGTGCTCTATTGAGATGATACAGTACTATGAGGTCTTTAAGATAAGATGGGGCCTGATTATTCAAGACCTTCAAGACTGTACATTTACAAAATAACGCCACTCAGTGGCATTTGGGGCAAATGTAGCTAGCCAGGTAGTCTGTTAACAGGCAGAAGAGGCACATGTTACAGCAATACGTTCTTCTTCTTCCGGCTGCTCCCTTCAGGGGTCGCCACAGCATCTCACCCTATCCTTAGCGTCCTTGCATGCCACACCAACCCTCTGCATGTTATCCTTCACTGCATCCCTGAATGTTCTCTAACTTCTTCCTCTTTTCCTCCTGCCTGGCAGCTCTATCACCACCCTATGTCAGGTATACTCACTCAAGAACAGAAAAGATAAAAAATGAAGAACAGAGACAGGTCATGCAACAGAGGACCTTGTGACCTATTTCTACTGCTTGGAAATATTTAGATTTTTTTTTAAAAGAATGACTTTCTAGTCCCCTGTGCTAAATATGTAATATTTCTGTGCATTTTCTTGTTAAAACAGACTCTAAAACAGGGTCTATTTTTCACTGTTTTAGTTCTTTTGTGATGACATTGAAATGTTTTTGTATTCTCTGCACTCCTGAAAATAGAATAATAATAATGATGATGGTAACAACAACAATAATAAAATATGCAACACTAGTCCCTGCTGTACTTACTGCTTTATAAAATATTGTTTAAACTAATCAAATGTAACTAAATTTTGTTTAAACTTCTGAATAGATTAAAATATATTATTTGTTTATAAAGGTCGAATCCTTATATTAAGTTAATACAGTTAAACAGTTAAACTAAATCATTTAAATAAAAGATTAGAGTTACAGGCGTCTTGTTATTTATTATTTTATCTCATACATATTGTTTGTTTATCGCCTGGCGCCTATCCTCCTGTTACTGTGCAAAAGCAGCTCGGGGTCAAAATGAGTTGAAAGCTGAGTATCCCTGCGCTAGGGCACCGATCTCTTACACATTGATGTCTTTTTTTTTTTTTCCTCTTCCTGACTTGTGTTAATGAGAAAATCAAAGGAGGTAAAGAAAAGAAAATGGCAAAATGCTACTGCAGAGGGGCACAGGTTTAAGTGTGAGAAGCAGCACTCCGTTAAGGTGTAAAACCTGTGATCACACAGTCCAATATAAATAACCCTTGAAAACATAATGCAGTAATTCTGTGCTAAATTTGCAAAAAAAAAACCCTAAAACCTACGTATCAGTTGAGGCAGCATACACCTGGGGAGATTTTAAATTCCACATAAAAAGTACATTTTCATAACTTTGAAAGACCAGTGATGGTTTCACTTTGCCAGGAAGAGATGCAGCCAAGTACGACTTTAGATTCAGTGCCTACCTGTTGTGTTTCCCGAGTGAGAATGTTTATGCTAATTTTATTAGATACCACTCTGTTATGTCATGTTTTGGTGTCACAAGGCCAATAAAAAGAGCTTAATTGAAAACACACACACACACACACACACACACACACACACACACACACACACACACACACACACACACACACACAC
>JAVDPK010017243.1:0-13798 GCA_034780415.1 Cichlasoma orientale | reverse complement strand
ACACACACACACACACACACACACACACACACACACACACACACACACACACACACACACACACACACACAGAAGTATATGAGGTAATTCTACAGAGGCTACACAAGGTTACTCACAGGATGCTGGTAAGAAGTGTCTATAATGCACTGAGATCCGAGTATCACCTTAGGCTATGTCATCGACCCTAAGAGCGTTACCTGTTTAAGACGACCCGTTTAATACCATTCATAACAGAAGCCCAGCTAATCACTTTCACATCTCATGGAATTTTCAACAGAAGCCCAAAATGACTGTTATACTATGATTGTACTGTATTGTTGTTAAAGCTGCTTTAATGAGGTGACCTTGAGTCTACATCAAACAGTGTGTAGCAATTGACCGCTCCCGTTTTATCTCCATCTTTGATCGGCCGCCATCGATCTCAGCTGCCTGGTAAATGAGCAGGGGATGCCATTTATTCTCCTGAGATGGCCTTCCAGTCGTCTCGGGTGGCCTCCCGGTGAGATCTAAGTGAGTGGATACAGGGCAAAACGATTAAGTAACGCTGCTGCAGGACTCAAAAGACTTTGCAACCAAAGGTGACGTACAGAAAACCCTTAAACCTTTTTTTTCTTTTTTGCCTTTAAGTGAAAATCCCAAGAAGGGCGATTTATTTATTTTTTAGTCAACATACACATGTTTGTGAAATCTTCTTTGTGTTAGTAAATAAAACATGTTGAGGTTGAGGGTCTTGATTCTTCTTTGTTACATCTTTAATATGATCTGAGATGAATGATTTCATAGAAGCACCAAACCCATTTCAGGAATTAGACCACTCCTGACAACCATGAAAGGTACCGCGAACATTGCTGCAAAAATCATTTAAAAACACTGTTCTAACCAGCTTGATGCTAAAATCAATGATATGAATAAATGTACTGTATATAAAATCATTCCAATTCACTTCATAATCTTTTTAGGTTTAGCAAACATGGAGTATTTTTTAGCTTGCCAAACTTTAGTAAAGTGAGTGGCTTTGACAGGGGAGACAGTATACTTACAGACAACAACCTTATCCTAAAATCTTTCCTAAAAAATATGGCTATGCAGGGGATAGGCTCCAGATGGATGGATGGATGGTTTCTGGTTTCAACTAATATTATCACGTCATGGTTTATCATAAACATGTAGCAACATTTTGCAGTAAATTTATTTAAAGAAAGCCAAAGGAGCAAGAAACCCTTGAAGTGTTCACCACATTGTGTGATGTAACTGTGTGCATGGCAAAGTGTGTGCGTGTCTGTGTGCGCGCGCGTGCACATGTAAAACTTTATGGTGTTCGTCAAAGCCAGCAGACATGCGACTGTGCCCATGCAGGTGTCTGCACTGAGCTGATAGTGCTCTCAGCTTGAGCCTGCAACTCAACTGCACAAACAGCTTTAAAACTTTGATTCAGGTGAACCGAGTCCTGCTATTATCTAAAACCTAGAAGCGCGCTTTGCCACTCACACACCCTCGTCACCTCCTGGGAATCGCCCGCTCAAACTTTTCAAAGAAGTTCCCCGCAGAGACGCACTTTCCCTCTCCCTCGTCTTTCAAATAATTTCCTGTTCTTAAAATGTTTGAAAAAAGAAAAAAAAAAGCAACCAAACACCAGCAGGTATGGCTGCATCTGGTTGTCAGTATCTTTTAGTGCTGGCGAGTGTATAAGAAACACTAAGAGTCTGCAAGCTGAAAAACCTGCATGTTCAGAAAGCTAGTGCGTTTGAAATTCAAGGCAGGAAGAAAAAGGTTCAATTTCATATGAGCGTGAGTTTCATACAGCTGCTTTTCAAATTTCACCTTTTAAGAGCTTCTATGACTGGTGAAACTGACTTGCTTCATATTAACAGAGTCTTGTTTATTTAATTTTATTTATTTTGCTGTCAAACTATCCAAGGAGCCCCTTATTAAAATTGGTGCCTCTTATATTTTGGCTTGATGACAAAAACAGGAGCACTGGATGGAATCTGATCATAGGTCACAATCCAATCTGCCTCCTGTTGAGCTCTTGTTTCTGACAGAGAGAAATTTCTATAAAGATGGATATGAAGGAGAAAAGAAAATTCCTGAGGAGAAAGAAAAACATGGTGTCAGCGTCACTGGTCAGATAATTGGGCTCTCAGCATGAAAATAACACGGCTGGGATCAGGTACTGCTGTGCTCTGGTCATAACTGCACCTGCTTGTCATTTTTCTGAGGAACGGCAGTACAGTCGTTTGGAAATCTGATATATTTAATCTGAAATGCGATAAGAAGACAAAATAGAAGCATGTTTGTCACAGACTTTATCATCGGGTTTGGTGTTGAGACAATTAGCTTCATAATAGTCATCTGATATCTTTCAGTATCTGTTCAGTAGCAATAACATCAACGTCCTAGTACGTTAACTGAAGTAGATTTTTGGACTTGAATTGGTGCCTGTTTGTGTAGCTGAGAATTATGGGAATTCAACCAAGAATTGGTTGAAAAAGAGGAAGACTGAAGAAAAGGTTCATAGAAGTTGTGCAAGAGGATGTGCAGATGGTTGGTATTATGGAGGAGGCTGCAAGGGATAGCTGAAGGCAGCTGATCTGCAGTAGAGACCTCTAATGGGAGCACTCAAAAGAAGAAGAATCAATGCAGACGCTACAGAGACGTGCTGGCATGTAGTCCTCTGATAAACCTCTGCACCACAAGTCCATGAAGAGGAAGGAAAAAACCATCAAAAAAAAAAAAGGATGAGAAGCACAGACAATGGCTGCAGTTAACACTGGGTTTCACACCACCCCGAGCAAGTCAGTGGATCTCCACAGTTAGTAGAATCAATCCTCTGGTGACTGTGAGGGTCTGGAAAAAATGTATTGTTTTATTATTATTAACTTCCGTATATTTAGCCCAATAATCGAAAACCAAACATACACGAATTTAGCACGTTTTACAGTTTTACAGGTTTTAGTTTCAGTATACAAGAGTTTTGTCCCTGCTTTCAGTTTACTGTGATAATGCTCCATGGAGTCTCTGATTAATAATCGACTTCTTCCCAAGAATAAAGCACACAATCCCTGCAGAACTCACAATCCCTGCAGAACTCACAATCCCTGCAGAACTCACAAACCCTGCAGAACTCACAAACCCTGCAGAACTCACAATCCCTGCAGAACTCACAAACCCTGCAGAACTGTACTTGGGTTTCAGACACACCTTCAGGCATCTGTATGCGAGCTGATGAAAATGCAACTCTGGTACATGTTACTCTGACACAGTAAGGTGGCCTTATGGGAGGTCTTTCATGATAATATGAATGGCTCTGCCCTTTCATAGAAACCCAAGCATTAAATCATCGTCGGCGCGCTATAATTCTGTAAAAGCTAAGATAAAGTGGACAGCTCTGCCTCAGGATCTGCCTCAGCAACTCTTAAGACCTCTCTCATTAATTGCTGGGGCACCTCAAATCAGCTAATTAAACTGGACACATGACCCACTGTAAGAAACACGTGAGCTACAGTATTGCAGCACAGAACCGACATTGAAGGGTTTGATGGTTGTTTTGTTAACACATCGTGGTCCTGGGTCAGTGACCCTGTGTTTCTTTGTTGAATGGACTTTTGTAGTTAGTGAGTCTTTGTGATTACTGGTTCGTTTGTGGTTTATATTGTTCTCCTTATTTGTCTTTAATTAAGTTCCCAGTAGCTTTAGAGTTTAGCTTTCCCTGTGTTTTCCCCTTAGAGTTCCTCCTATTGTGTGGAGACCTTTGTGTGTGTTTTCCTGAGTGTGTCTGTCTCCCCGTGTTGTGTCTACTCTGCGTGTCTGTACCTTCTCACTTCCTGTTTTATTTTGCCGTCCCCTGTCCCATGTGCTTTGTGTTTCTCTTTACTTCCCTTAGTCTCATTAGTGTTATTCTGTTCACCTGTTCTGCCCCAGCTGTCTCCACTTCCCTAATCACCCACCTGTGTGTTTATTGTCTCAGGTTTCCGCTTGTCTCTTGTCAGAGTCCTGTGGTCTTTGTGGATGTGTCTGTTAAATCATGTTTAATAATTATATTGACTAACCTGGGAAAACAGCTTTCCACGCATTACATTCAGTATTCTCATCTCTAGTACATTCCTGATTAAACTTAACACATCACAGGCTGACCTCTGTCTAACACATGAGCCGTAAGAGTTAGCCAGCCCAGGTTACCATGCATCTTACACTCATGCACTGCAATGCTCTCACAGAAGAAGTATTCTGAGCTACTTGTGACTTTATTTCTTTTGCTGATGCATTGGAGCAGATCACACAATGATGATCAAGCTGTGACAAAACTGTGACATTTAAAACTTATTTTATGACTTTTGGTGGCATTAATTTTGAACCCCAGTCTAATCACAGTAATGTCAGTTTGTGCAGACCATGTTTGGGTATGATTCACTGTCATGCACAATCATTTTGTCTCTTGCACCTGTTTAAGAGGAACATTAAGATAACGGCTGCACTAAGCTTCATTTTATATATAACAGAAGATATGATGGGCTGAGCAAATGTGATGCACTCTTGTAGACTTCCTATTGCCCAAGAGATTATAAAATATCTTCACTTTGACCAACTAGAGCAGAAAAAATTTGCAGCCTCTACAACCTAATATTGTGCACCTGCAGGCATATTTTAAGTATATTTTGCTGACATAGTGCACAACTTTTATTTTTAATAGAGTATTTTTGGGAGCATTGTTTCTATCTGAATCCCTTGCATAGATCTGACTATATATACCACTCTGTACACATAGTGAAAGAAAAAAAAAAACCCAAGGCAGCAAATGTTTGACTAGAAAATGATAGTTACACTATTTTACTGTTAAAATATTTTACTATTTATGTCATTAGGTTGTGCACTTTGTATGACAGTTCAGTAATAATGTGGAAATAGTGGAAATAGTTGGGTGGAGGCCCTGGCAGATCAATCCCCAGCTATTGAGGCTGGCTATCGGAACACCACTTCTCTGGTGGGGAAGGAGCCTGAGCTAGTGTGTGCACGACTGATTCCTATTGTAGGGTCTTTACCTTACAATATAAAGTTCCTTGAGGCGACTGTTTGTTGTGATTTGGTGTTATATAAAAAAACTGAATTGAATTGAACTGAGCGGCTGGACTCTGTTCCAGTCTGCAGTTGCTCTTGGTGAGAGGCGGCAGGCTGGGGTGGGGATCCTTGTACCCCCTCAGCTTGCTACCTGAATGTCAGAGTTTTCACTGGTGGATGAGAAGGCTGCTTCCCTGCGCCTTCAGGCCGGGGAACGGGTCCTGACTGTTGGTTGCATGAATGGCAGTTCAGAGTACCCAGCCTTCTTGGAGTAGCTGGATGGGGTATCCTTCCAGTTACTCTGTCATCCTACTGGGAGACTTCAAAGCTCACGTGGCCAATGACAGTGAGATCTGGAGCAGTCCTGGATTTATATATTTTGTAGGTGTGTAAAAAGTTAATGCTCCTCAGCTTTATGTGAGGAGTGTGAATGTTCCCAACAGCCAGGGGCATAGCACAAGGTGAAGGCACGTGGCACCAGGACGTCACGGTCTCATGTTGATGATTGATTTTGTAATTGTATCATGAGATCTGCGGCCATATGTTCTGGATCAGGTGGTGGGGGGAGGATGCTGGACAGACGTGAAAGGGTCTGGAGAAGCCGCGGAGAACGTGATGCTGTCTGTAACATTATTCAGCAAGACTGGTTTGTTGGTGGGTCTTTGCATCTCTGCATATCCATGGAGGGATGCCCAGACCTCTACAGGCTAGGCAGCAGCACACCGACTGCCATTAGGCATTGGGATGAAATCATTGGGCCTAGTGTCAGACCCACCTCTTTGATGGCTGAAACAGAAGATTATATTTGCTCTCCTTGTTTCTGCTCCTACAGGCAGTACAAAGGCTCTTTGTAGGACCAACTGGACTAACAGCATCAGATGTCAGTTTTTAATGTTATGAATGAAAATTAATGTTTGAACATCTCAAACCACCAGCAGTTTGTTGAACTGAGCACTGAGAGATGCTGAACTAGCTTGCTGGTTCGAACCATTTCTGTTCAAACCAGCTCTTCTCTGAGCATGTCACTCACTGTGACTGAGACAGCTGCTACTTCCAATTCTAACCTTGGGATAATGGTGACCTTTGTAGGAGTCATACAAAATTATCCCATGATGAAAGCACAGTGAAGATCTCCATCCTCGTTCTAAGCCTCACTGAAAATGATGCAGTTCCTTTTTCATCGCCCGTTTTCAGGCACATAACATCTGGCTATCTTTACTTTCTCTAGATTAATAAGATCCTTTCTCCATTACCCCACCGTGGTTTCAGGTGTTCAGGCAGTGGGTCATTTCATCCAGCACATCTCTTGCAGGATTATTTTTCCACTCAGAAGATACTGTAGGAGGCGATAAATCCCAGTGGGTCGCACATGGATGTGACAGTGGATAATATTCCACACCTTGTAACGGGTTGGTCCTTCAGTGGGACACTGAATGTGAAGCGATCCGTTTCTATGCTCCAGTGAATACCTGATGCTAAATGTCTCACTGAAAGATCATGTGCCTCCTGTGCCAGCTGTGTGCCTTCATCCACTGTCTGTGCACTTGTGACTCTATCATCCAGATAAAAATCTCTGGCAAGGAACTGAGAACCCAGTGCCCATGTAAGGATGTTCTCTTTGGCCAGATGTTTTAACCCATAGTTCACACGTCCTGGGGAAGAAACTGCACCAAAGAGAGGTACTGTCATCTTGTATTCTTGTGGTTGTGCACTTAAGTCTCCATTTTTCCATGACAACAAGCGGAGGTAGTTTTAGTTTTAATCATTCTTCTGGACTTGAAACTGATGAAACATTTTTTTCTACATCACACATTAATGCTGATTGATGCTGCCTCAAGTGCACGAGGACACCTGTCAGATTATTCATCATGTCTGGTCCAGACAGAAGGCGCTCATTAGGAGTCGAAGACAACACACAATTTTTCAGGTTTCTTTGGGCGATAAACGCCATGATGGGGTATATACCATTTCTCACCAGGAAGTCCATCATCCTGAGCTTCCTCTGTCTTACCTCTTTGGGTAATGTCATGCATACTTTTAACCTGTCCTGTCTGGCACAGTTAGCAAGCAGAATCATGGTCTGGATGCACTGTGGTGCCAAATACGTTTGCTTTGCCAAGAAGAGCTCTATAAACTCTCCATGTGCTCCTCTTGTTAGTCTTTTACTTTCTTTATTTACATATGTAGTTTAACAGTGCCAGAGCTGCCAGGTGGGGAGGGACAGATTAGCAAGAAGGAGAAGCAATGAAAGAAGTGAGGAAGAGAAACAAAGTCGTTCACAGCAGGTCCCCCTTGCCTCAGTTAAGGTCAGCGTTCACGATTCAACAATAAGAGGCTGGGCAAACTTTTTGAAACGTGGAACATTTTTGGAAGGTTTGAGTCTCGTTACATCTGCCATAAAACTAACATAGCATTTCATAAAAAGAAGATCAGCAGTCAAACATGGTGGTGGCAGTGTGTGATGGTGATACTGTGTTTTGCTGCTTCAGGACCTGGACGACTTGCTGTAATTCATGGAACCATGAATTCTGTTTTCTACCAGAAAATCCTGAAGGAAAATGTCCGGGCATCAGTTCATGTCCTGAAGCTCGAGCTCACTTTGCAGCAGGACAATGATCAGAAACACACTAGCAAGTTTGAATGGTTCAAAAAGAAAGCAGAAACAAAGACAACAAATTTAAGGTTTTGGGGTATTTAGGTTATTGAGCCAAACTGGTCAGGGAAACCCTAATAAGCGGGCAGCATAGGCAGGGTACCAGGTCACTGATGACTTCCTGTGTCAAACACACCACTGAAGTTTGCTAACCGCTGAGCATCCAGTAATCCACTAACCCCTCCTTAGTGTCTTGGGGCTGTTTTGGCAGTAGTCATGAAATGGTTTGGCTCCCTCTGAAGGGGTGTGGGGTTGACTCAAAGCTGTGTGAGTCCTGTTTAAACAAGTAATGCCAGCCATGGCGATCATTAGTGTCCTGCTGAATTATGCTGCACTTTGTTTCTTTTGTATTGCTCCAGTACCAGTAATCTAGGGTGAATATGGAATCACTTATGGCATGTGTTTTCAGTAGTTTTTATTTTTATTATTAATTACCTTTATGATTTTATAAATTTGTCCATATACTGTATAATAATGATGATGATGATGGTAGTGGCAGTAATGATGTTGATTACTATGATGATTGTTATTCATATTAATATTAATAAATTAATATATTATTTATTTGTATCTATTTTTATTTCTTCCTTCTCCTTCCTTCCCAAGCCTAAAATGACCAAAATCAAACACCCTCACACGGCGCCTCCTCTCATGCACTACACATCCTACACAATCACTTCCTGCCAATATCCTGCCCTAATGTTTTCTTCATCTTGTCTTGTTTCTCTATGTTTTGTCGCCCCCTGCCCTGTGCTAGTATGTCTTGTTCTATTGTTATTCTAGTTTAAAAATTAAAGAATGAGGATGTTTTCATGGTAACAAAGAAGAAAGCAACCAGGAACAGGCAACCCTTTGAAAAGTACGGTGCCAACACACTGTCCTAAATCACGTTCTCCTAACATTAAGTGAAAACCGTAAACTGGTGGCTCTAATGTGAGATTAGCCACTTCAGCCTATAAAAGCCAGAGCAACAAGAGCAGTGGCAGTGAACACGACTGAGCTGTCAGGTGCACAGGAGACATCGCCGGCTGCCACTAACACTTTCTCTTCTCACGTCACTGGCACATTTTCATCACCAGTAACTGTATTGTGTAAATCAGCAAAGCCTATCAACCTTCACGCTTCAAAATATATTGCAGGGTGACGATAACGCGGATCGTGGAGAATATTTGGCAAGCTGTGAAGCAGTATGGTTGCTGTGAGCATATAAATATTATGTTGATATAGCAAATTGTCCACGTTTTGAAGGGTTCTTTGAAAACTGAATGATAGTTAACCTAAGTCCCACGGGATGGGATTTTTTTCATCAAACTACTAAGCTGCTGCAATGAGAATGAAATGAGCACTGGGCTTTACAGGGTGGATAATCTGACCAACTCTGATGAAAATGGATAGCCTAGCAGATGCAGCAGTGGAAGAATTTGTAAATTTGCTGATGAATCGACTTGACCAGCTTTTTTCTTGGCCTCAGGCTGAATGTTGACCTCTTCATTGCTGCACTTTAGTGTAGTAGGTAGGTATGCAACTAGGTTTTAGACACTGCAGTTATGTGCTCTTTTTGTTTGCCAACGGGAAGGCTGCTGAGAGACCACAAGCTTTTATGGCTTCTCTTCATGTCAATGCAGGTGTCTCTGTGGGAACTCTTAGAGAGGCCGGCATCAAAGAGGGCTTGCTGGAGAACCTCCAAGGGTTTGATGTGCTGATTGGCATCCAAGTGCAACATCCTTTTAATCAGGCTCACCGACATTTTTATCTTCGTTAATTGCTCAAGGTCATCAAGATGCTTCAGCTTTACGTATCTGTTTTCTTCTCATTTGAATTCTGCCTCATACTCAAACTCAAACTCTTCCAGGGTACAAAAGCTGCCCCACAACCAGCTCCACAGCCATGCCAAGAGACCACATATAAATTGCTTCATTAAATGGAATGCGTAGCATTACCTCGATGGTCTGTACCAGGTGACCTGTACACAGACACCAGATATAGGACATGTCACGTCAAAGTCAAAAACTGACTTTGAGCGGATGCTGAACATGGTCCACAACCATTACGCTCAGGTCAGGTCTGAGGACAACGTGCACTATGGAACAGGTGGGACGGGGCATTTGCCAGCTGGTATAAAATCAGCCTCAGCTCTCTTATGGGAAGGTCCTGGTTCTTGTGGTCCTGTATGTAGTCAAATAGGCTTTGATCAAGGAGTTTAAATTTTAAGCATATGCATTGTGACATTTGGTTACAGAACCAAAGCTGTCCTCTCTGAAGAAAGCCTCCACTTTGTAGCACTTTCCCAGCATGGTCCCTTCATAAATGTTAAGATCCTCTGGCAGGAAGGATGTTGTGTTCATTGACATGTTTAAGTGTATTTGTTCAGAAAATTGGTGAGAATTTTTTAAAATAGTTTTGATTGCTGTCAGGTTAAATGTCTGATATGCACTAAAAGAATGTTTCAAATGTAGCTCATATATATCACATATGTATCCGCTCGTCTGCCTCCACATGCATATCCACTTGAGTGACATCCCATCCCTAATGCATAGAGTTTATTATGATGTCAACCCACCCTTTTTCAGCTATAACAGCATCAACTCTTCTGGGAAGGCTTTCCAGAAGCGCATTTATGAGGTCAGACACTGTTGTTGGATGGGAAGACCTGGCGTGCAGTGTCTGCTCTAATTCATCCCAAAGGTGTTCTGTTGGGCTGAGGTCAGGACTGTGCAGACCAGTCAAGTTTTTGAAAAAAAAAAAACACACCCAAATCCTCCCTTTTTTATGGGACAGCGTTCAAACGGACCTTGACATTGTCAGGAGAACAGTCTCTGTCCTCACCACATTTGACCAGGTTACAGTGAAGACAGGCCTCTGCTGGTCTTTGAATGATCATGAGTGAATCTTGAAATAGTGAAACAGTAAAACAGCACGGAAATGATCATATATAGCAGACAGAAGGATGAGCGCTCATACAGAGGTGAGAGGGTGCCTTGGGTGGCACGGTGCTGAAGGGGTTAGCGCTGTTGGCTCACAGCAATACATTTCCTGGTCCTCCCACAGTCTAAAGACATACATGCTAGGTTAATTGGTCATTCTCAATTGGCCATGAGTGTGAAGGTGATAACATGTTTTAAAGTGAGTAAAATAAAGGGCTGTATAAATGTAGTATGACTTGTAGTTAAAAGAACCTGTAGCGAGTAAGAATAGAAAATTCAAGTCCATTTAATCCGCAAGTTCCTGCACAAAAAATGTAACATTTATTCTGGGTGAACTGAGAGCTAACTGAGATTAAAGCAAAGATCAGCAGAGGGGTTGGGAGTTCATAGCGTGATAAAGGTACCTGAGCTGCCATTTCAGCAAGGCCCGTGTTCAATGGTTGTAATGGTCATGTTACAGGTCTGACTTCAGGGATCGGCCAATAACAGTTTGTTCCTGTTGAAAGAGGAGAGAGAATCAGACAGGCAGCAGTTGAGCTCAGTTCAGTGCAGCTTCACTCAGCAGAATTTATTAACAAAAACCAAAATGCACTTTCTACTCTCAGATACTGTATCCTTACATGGAGCTACACACTTTCAAAACCAATGTACAGAATAATTTTGCATCCACAACTGATAAAGCAACAAGAAAAATGTTATGAACAAGTTTCTACTCACTAGACAAAATAACATGCAATGATACATGCAGTACTGCAGTACTGCAGTGCAGGAATCAGATTAACCATACAATAAACATACAATGTAACCGTTAGCGCTTTACTCAAGCAGGGTGCCTGAGGAAGATATAGGACATGTCAGTTACAGTTAGAAGCCACTACCAAAAGCGGTGGCTCCTGACTGTAACTGTTACAGCTGTTAGTCCAAAGCAAATCCAGCCTTCATAATAAACCACATATTTATGCTATTTTTAGGATTAATAAACTCAGCAAACAGCAGGTACATCAACATGTATGTTTCCACACTTTGCAAAATAAGACCGGCGTCTGCTGACTCCAGTTCAGTTCAGCTGGCCAAGTGAAGCTAAGATTTTTTATTTTGCGGAGGTTCTGTGCCACCTGCCACACTGCCACCAAGTTACAGGGACGTAACCATGAAACAAACTGCAGTCTCCGTGTTCACAGTCTCGGCTGCTTTTTCGCTGGCCCAATTAAATGAACGTCAGCTTTACAATAACCATCCTGATAATTGTATAACCAGTTAGTAACATTATTACTGCTACTGCTTCCGTGTTTATTTGCAGTAAAACAAAACAAAACTATCTACTTACAATCTATTAATGTAATTGCTACCTAAATGTCTTTACTTACATATATGGAGTTTCAAACCTGCGTCGACAAAAAACTGCGTACCTCTACCTCATGATCACACGTGGTGTCACATTTCCTGGAAGTCTCTGCAGCTGGAAATGCTGTATTTATGGGGCAGTTTTGTTATGATACCGGTCTCTTCAACTGTCTATGAACATTTGGATATAAATTGGAATCCTGATGCCAGTAAACACGACTGACGGACTCTGTGAGTCGGCTTTCATTGATGTGATCTGTTTTGTTTTATGATTTGTTTTTAATGCAGTATATGTACTGTAAACATCAGTACGGAGACTGACTCTCATACATTGGGTTGCAACATTTCTTTCAGCTTTAAGAAGGAAATACCAGGGAGAAATGTTTCAGTCAGATCAGTTCTCAGTGCAGTGAGCACCATAAATACAATTTCTCTGTTGTAAGTCAAATGCAAGAATCTCAGATTGACATCTCAGAATGAGAGCCAATTTATCCGCATTGCTACATGCCTGCATACCACATATATGTAAATTGTACTGTGTTCTTCAGTTCTGGTTGTTTACATCTTTGCACGTGCATATGTGATGTCTACTGCATGCATTTGCAGTGTATTTAAGAGGGATTGCCATGTTAATTCCATAACTTGCAATATGAGAATACCATAGGGTTCATTTAAGTTGTTATTGAGACGGTTATGAAAATGTCTTTAGTAATTCTCATGTCTACCTGTGGATGACAAGGGGAATGAGGCTTATTAGTTATATTGGATTTGAAATGACACCGAGTTGAATGCTTACTATTGAGCAGAAGGCTAATTAGAGATCACTCGCAGAAAGAAATTTCTAGTAAAGTACAATGTTCACTTGATGACTGCATTGTTCACAAAGCCAGTCAACTTGAAACCCACTTCAGCACAAAGCAATGCAATTTCAGCCTCTATTACAGCTACATTTTAAGAAGCCAGAGGAAAAAATAGGCATACAGGAACAAAAGAAAAAAAAGAAACCCAGTCTTCATTACAAGTAGTTAGCCTTGATGGGCGTCTTCAATTGACTCCTTAAAACAGCTGTAACGCTGCCAGTGAAACACATGCTGCTGTGCTCTAGCAAAGGACCACTTAAAGAGACGGAAAATATCTGGGCTGATTTACAAACAGAAATGTGCCCGTTTGCAGTGTGCTCCACCTAAAATTAGGCCAGAAACTCATGCATTTTTCTCAGCTGGGAATGGCTGAAGAGACGCGTTTCGGGACCATTTTAAGCAGCCACGCCACATGCGCTATTTGCTGTATTTTAGCAGCTACTTGAACTGCTTTTTGCATCACAGATGGAAAAGCTGGAGTGATCTCCCCGCTGCTGTCAAGGCCACTTTAAAGCTGGCAGAGTTTGTAGATCATCGAAAAAACAAACATTTGATGATTTGTCCTCAGAGGGACTCCTTTCAATTATTCTGGCAGCATTTGAAAAAGGAAGATGCCGTGCTGTCTAGTCTCTGTCTGTGCTAAGAGCTCGTTCTCTCACTGTGTTGTTACGCAGCCACCACGGCACATTTGAATTTCAAAGTTTATTCTTCCCAAAGAAAGTTTCAAGAGTGACTTTCACAAAAAAAAAAGCAGTGAAAAGGTATCATTCACTCTATCAAATCCTGAGAGACATTGTTTGTCAGTGCCAATTTAGAATAAGTCCTTTCACATATAGTATTCTGAAACCGAAGACAACTGTTCAAAGGGATTCTCTTTGCCAAGGAAAGAGATTTCTTTCTTTCTTTCTTTCTTTCTTTCTTTCTTTCTTTCTTTCTTTCTTTCTTTCTTTCTTTCTTTCTTT
>JAVDPK010017242.1:0-13807 GCA_034780415.1 Cichlasoma orientale | reverse complement strand
AATAATATTCTAAGAGGTTCGGTAAAGCTAACCCTCCTCTGTCTTTGGGAATCTGGAGAGTTGTAAATTTTATCCTTAGCCTTTTCCCCCCCCAAATAAAGCGTGAGATTTTTTTATTCCATTACTTTTAAGTATCTTAACAGGCTAGAGTTGTGTTGGGTTTAAATACAGGAAAAAAAAAGTTGTAAAATCAAAACACTGGTGTGTACTGTCAGTCTGCTTTAAAGTCTCTCCTAATTGCTGCTCGTTTCTAATCTCTGTTCTTCAGTGCTTGAAGCCCTGAAAGCCCATAAAGATTCTTGGCCTTTCTTGGAGCCTGTTGATGAGTCCTACGCTCCAAATTATCACGAGATCATCCAGGTACAGAATACTCGTGTTTTCACAAATAGTGTGACGTTGGTTTAATGTTTGTATGAGTCTGGTTTGCATTCTAACTAATACATTTATACACCAAGTGAACAGGATAAGCGTAAGAGAATGGATGGATGGATGTTTATTGTTTGAGAAATTTAATTGCTTTAATTTTACTATTCTAATTATTTCAGACTCCCATGGACCTATCCACGATTGAGAAGAAGCTCAATAACGGAGAGTATGTTGCTAAGGAAGATTTTGTTGCCGACGTGAAGCTGATGTTTGAAAACTGCGTCGAGTACAATGGAGAAGACAGCGGTAAAAAAAACACACACACAAAAAAACCATACCTGTTCTAAACCAGTGGAGGGGTTTTCTGTCTCTGTGTAAGACAGCAAAATCAATTGCAATATGGATACATTTTAAGAAAGAATTTCATATGCATATTTCTGGGGTGCGACACAGGGGGTGAGAGTGGGAGAGGTTGCAAAAGAAAGGGGGCCGGACTTAGTACTGTGTTGGGGCCGGGGCAAGGGCAGCCTTGACAGTGATTAATGGGGAGTGATTGAGTTGTGCTCTAGTGCTCAGGGGGATTCAAGTCCTGCAGTGCCAGAGAGACATTCCAGTCCCTAAGCCCCCTGTCTGGAGCCATCCATCCAACTGAATACTCTCCCCAGGGATAGGGGGGAGGTGAGTGGTGAGGAGGCCCAGGGTGGGGCAAGAGGAGAAGGAAGGGGTAGGAAGAGCAGGGGTCAAACTACGCCCTCTGACTTGGTCAGCTGGTTAGCATTGGGATAGGACATGGCAGCATTTTTGTGTTCTGTGGGTATGTGGCATACTTTGTGGTCTGGAATTTGTGAGTGACATATATGAAAAGTTATTCTTTGAGTGTGCTTGAGCAGATGCAGGCATGTGATTCGTCTGTGTGATAATTAGGTGAAAATGATGTGCTGTTATGTAAAGGCTTCTTTGTTTTATCATAAAAAAATAGCTGATGTTCATGTCTGTCCCCAGAATACACGATCATGGCAGAGTCTTTGGAACGCTGCTTTAACCGAGCCTTATTAAAACACTTTCCGTCAGAGGATGGCGACACAGATGAGGAGTTCCACATTAGCCGAGAAGATAAGGAGCGCAAGGACAAAAAACGCAACCGTGGCAGCAAACATTTGGGGCCTGAAAGCTTGATTAGGGCAACTGAGCAAGTACAACGTAAGCGAAATTCGCAAAGGGGCAAAAGTAGCGCACCTTCAGAGGAGGACACCAAGCTGGCACGACTGCTTCATCCTCCTCATTGGTCTAATGGACCCCCGCACCCCCACAGCCTGCCTCTGAGCCAGCAGCGTGTCCGGGAAGGAGAAATCCGGGGCTTGTATCATCCAGGTCAACAGGTATCCACGGCATAACTTTTTTTTTGTTTGTTTGTTTTGTTTTGTTTTACTCATTTCTAGTGTTTCCAAAAAATGTTTATTTTATAGTTTATCCATCATGTCATCAACACTTTGAGCATTTTTTCCCCCTGAATTACTCTCTGAAGTGTAGGGGGGAAAATTATATAATTCTTTATCTTTCCAGCTTCGTCAACCAGCTGGTCCCCCTGGTCCTCATGGTCCACACATGTATGCCCAAAGAATGACCATGGATCCCCGCTTTGCCTTCCCAGTTCACATTTCCAGACATAGAGATCCCAACTTAAACCAGTTGCCACACAACTTTAACATGCAGGTATGTTTGACCGATTACACCTTTCTAAATTTATTTTCTCTCTCATTGTGTGATTTGTGGGGACTTCTGTATCTTGATGCTGTTGTAACAGACAAAACCTGAAATTTGATGTTTTATTTTCCTTGTTTTCCCAAGCACCGCATGATGGAGGCACACCACATGGGTCCTAGGTATCCAATGGGCCCAGATCCAAACCAACAGCAGCACTCTTACATGGGTCCAACTCATGGCCCATGCTTGGGGCCACGTCCCATGGCGCTACAGCCTGGACCACCTCCTGAAGCCAGCATATACCCATCCCACCACCGTCCAGAGGGCCACACCATGCATCCTATGGGCAACAGGTTCCCAGGGCCAGAAGGAACACCTCAGCACAACTACCCAGGCTTGAGACCTGCTGGCATGGGGCTAGCTACAGTGTGGACTGGTATGAATCAACAGGGCCAGGAGAGGCCCAGTGGCATGCCTATTCAGGATCCAAACATGGTGAACCAGCGCAACTTTAGTTATGGTGGAGTCCCCCCTCCGGTGGGTCATAAACCATGGCCAGAGGCTGCTGGATACCCCAACCATCCTTCCAATGCCCAGTATCAAATGACTGCGGCAGCTAGCTCCCCGGGGCTCGTGTCTGCCCGTCCCACTGTGCCCCACCCAGACTCCTCTGGCAGGACACGCTTGGCTTCCATGCTGGAAAGCCCAGAGATGCTGGCCCTGCAGCAGCTGTCAGCCTCTTCTGGACCCCCTGCTGGTGCCCCTCATCAGCACATAGGCAACTTTCAGCAGCCTGGGCCCCCATCAAAAATTGGCAGCATCCCAGCTCACCCCTCTCAACAGCCTCCCCCTGCCCCTGAGGTTCAGCTGCTGCATCCTGCTCAAGACAAAGGCTCAGACAGACAGCATTCCCAACAGACAGACTTGCACCCCAAAGGTAGACCTGACCTTCTATTGCAGCATTTCACCAGTTTGCATGATTGAACACTAGACTCTAGTGTCTCATTTGTTAATCAGCACAGCCACCATCTTCTGTCCTTTCTTTCTGTCACGTGCTTCCTACATTTTGACTTTAATTATTTCTCACAATAATCAGCAAATTGAATATTCATCAGTTTGGTTACGTTTTTACTGATTTCTTTGAAGGAACAAGAGTGTCATCAGTTCAGCCTCATGGGCAATCTTTCAAATGTTTCTATATCCTATTTTTATTTTGTTTTGTATTGTAATTCTTACGGAAAAGTAGTCTAAATTAGAGAAAATTGATACATTGTACTTATAATCATAGTACATCAGTCTAACAACATTTTTTTTAATGCTGTTTTCCTTTTTTTTCTCTCTGTGCATTAACAGGCACATCATCAGAGAACAAGATGGTTGCCAACAATATTTCTGATGAAGCCTCATCACACAAAAGTATGTTTCCAGTTAACCAAGAGAACCCATCCAAACCTAGTCCCACAGGACATTACTGTGGACTGGCGGATAGAATGCAGAGCCCCCCAGCCCCAACCTTGGCCAGATCAGAAGAGAATCCTTCAGGACCAGCGGTCACACGGAGTTTAACTGAGAGCCATTTAGATGGCCGAGGACACTCTGCCAGTGAAAGTTCCACTGGAAGTAATAGTACAACTCCTGTTTCATCCAATTCCAACTCAAGTAACACTGATCCTGCTCCACCCAATCCTCCACAGCATAGACCAAACAGTCCACAGCCAAATGCTCCAAACCCTGGACTTCTTTCCCAGAACTTCCTGCCATTGGATGTTCCAGCAGCTCAAAATTCCTCTCAGCAAATACCAGAGAACTTAAAAATCAGAGAGAATGTACATCAGGAAAGTAAACTCCAGCAAAACATCCAAAAACATGAGCAACCTCAGGCAAGTAGTACCTCTCCTCAAAGCCACCCTCAGAGCTTTCCCCAGCCTCTGAACCAGAATACACAGGAACACAGTTCTCTGCTAACTTCTCATCATGTCTCCCAAAGCATCTCACCACACTGCACTACACAAAATAGCCCAATACATGGAATGCCACAAAGTGCTACTCAAGGATCCCAGCCTGGACCCCCACACCCAGCCCCCCTCACTTCTTTGCCACCCAGTCATCCTGCCCCTCTATTACCCTCTCAGCCCAGCCCAGCAGATCGTGGAGATCAAAGACCCAGTGAGCCTACAACAAGGTTGGACACAAGAGGCACTACCATGTCTCCACAGCACACCAGGATGATATCTGGGCCGCCAAATAGTGTTTATAAACACCCGGCTTTTAGTCCAAATAACCATCAAACCCAGTTGGTGGGTAGTAACGTGGGTATACAGGCTCCAAGCGGGCCACCAAATGGGCAAGTGCCCCCTCATTCGCAAAGCCTGGAAAATGGACCTATGAGTGCATATGGCATGGGGAACCCCCCTCTTCCACACTACAACCGGGCAAACATGAATAGGCCCATACCTCCATCTGCTCACCACCCATATCACAACCAGCCCATTAATGCTCTCCACAATCTTGCTCCCAACACCAGCTACCAGCAGCAGGGAGGGACAACCTACTCCTACCACATGCCAGGCCAACAGCACCCTCATGGTCATGGCAGTATGCACCCACCTCATCAGTACCAGCAGCAGGCTTACTATGCCCAACCTCATCCCCAAGCTCAGGCCCATAACCAAGCCAATGGTAGAGGGGGTTACCCTCCAGAGGAGTGGCATCGGCCTCATTATCAGCCTCACCAGGCAGTGCCACACAATGCCTACCTACCTGTAGCCAGTGCCAGAGCTAATGGTCAGCTGAAGGAGAGCAGTGTGTCACCACTGGGTTCTGAAGGCTCAAGTGGTACAAGTTTGATTTCCCCAGGCCCACTGCCTGAAGTAGGGTCTCTCACTCCCTGCACAGAGGAAGGAAAGTGTGAAAACCAGCAGGCAGGTGGAGGCAGCAGCATTGAGGGCAGTCCAGCAAAGCGGGCCCATAATGAGGGCTCAGAGCAACCTGAAAGCCCTAAAGAAATTCTGGACCTCGACAGCCATAATGCTGCTGCTCAACGTCATAATATGCAGCATCCGCCTGCCTCTGCCGCACACGTGACATCTGACTTCATGTACGACCCTCGAGCCTTACACCCAGGAATGCAGCAAGGTGTTGTCCATCATATGATGTCTCAGGCCCGCGGAGTTGGAAATGGAACCCCTTATCCTGGTCAGCCATATCCCGATCCACGACACTATGCTGCTCAAAGACCCCACTCACACCTGATCGAAGCTCTGCAGCGGCCCCAGCAGCTTCCCTATTCCCCCGGCCAGACACGCATGGCCATGTACAGGCACCCTCGACCTGGTGGGCACTTTCAGGGCATGATGATTCAGCAGGGAGGCGTGGGACCAGAACGCTTCGTACATCCAGGGTAAATTCTTACATACTTTATGTCACGTTGAATCTCAGAAACTGTGGTGGGCATTTCTAATCACTACTTTAATTACCCTTTAATTACCTAGTTACAATGAATAACAGTAGAATGAAGAAGAAAATTGTGGTTTTCAGAGTCAAAGTGATCACACTAGTGTTTAAGTCTAACAGTAATGCTTTTACAAAGCAACATTATGCTTGTAGATTCTTTTTATCCTAGCAGTAGAACTTTGACCCCAAGAGCTAATAACAGTGTGATTATTTAATTTATTTATTTACAGACAACAAATGATGGCTGCTCCAAGCGGTCCTGGTAGTAAACGGGGATTGTGATACCCTATGATTAAAGTAAGTATAAACACATTACATAAATTGTTAAAACTTGTCTCTAGCAATCACTTATTTTACCGTAATTTCTTTATCATGTTGTATTTTAGGTTACTATTCATAACAGCATGATAAATACTGCCCGAAAGACATTGTTTAACTAATTGGTGGTGTTTTCCTTTCAGAGATGATGATGTCAACAAACAAAGCAGTGAGCCCATCCGCTTCTGAGAAGAAGGGACACTTTTTATGCATATCTCTTACTGATGTTCTACCACTGTACTGAATTTTTGCCCTGCAGTGGACTTAAAGATCCAGCCAGGCGGCTGGTACTACAAAGTAGAATTATAATGTGAAATGTTATTGAGCCTTGAAAAACAATTTTTTCTCATGTGCCCTCCTCCACAAGAGCTTAATAGGGATCACCTACAGAATAGCTGTGAAACTCTTGGGAATTCACTGACTTGCTGAAGGGCACTTCAGGAGCGTGGTTACTTCCCAGCGTGAGCATTTGAACTTTAAACCTCTTGCAGAAGGGGCGCCCCTTTTAACCACTATGTCAACCTGTCAAACACAGGGGACATTGCCTTCAAGAACACTGGACAGCCCTCTTCTACATGAGCAGTTGGATTATAAAAGGATGGATTTGTGACCACTGAATACAATGTTACTATCTTGTCCATTGACTATGGGACAGGATACTGCAGCTGCTGGCAGGACTGTGAAGAAGAGGAGACAGGCTGTGTTTTTTTTTTTTTAAATCTTTTTTCATTTCCAACCATATCTAAACTCAGGTGTATAAAAGGAGGTACTATGAGACTGTCACCCTAACCTAGTCAACTCACAGGCCCCTTGTAGTTGCCTTGGTTTCTTTTTATGAATGTATGAGTGATTGTGTAGACAGGAAATGCAGCATAGTAGCTGCATGCGAAAGAACAAACACTGATCATCTATCTGAAGCACAAACCATCCCACCCCCTTATTGTCCCATTTCTACCCAATCTCTAATGTTTTTCTTCCTCTGGAGTAAACACAGTATATGCATCATTCAAAGCTGCCTTCATTTATTAGAATGTCTTTGAGTAGCAGAGAGGGACCAGCGAGGGTGGTGCCATTGTTATCTAAATGTATGTAATTCTCTGTTGTGCACTATGAATTTTGTCAGTCTGAACATCCTGGAACTGAGTGGCCTTGGATAGTCTTATTTTAGTCGATGCTTACTAACACGTAAATGTATCTAAGAGTATATACTATATAAATTGCAGCCCTTCACCGCAGAGACTTACCTCAGATGAGGATAACTTAAAATTCTCACAATACTGGTGTATGCACCTGCACAGAACAAACACACAAAAATTATTTGGTTATTTGAGTGTCTTGCATTCCTCCAACAAGTTTGTTCCTTCAGTTCTTTGTTCCTTCACGGTTCCTTTGAGTGTGTCCTTTTCCCCATGTCACTACTAAACATATCCTCAGGGTGTACAGTTTCTATATACGGGTACTGTTCTGAATTATTCGAAGGAGGAACAGCATAAGGAAAATGGGACTGCAACTGTGGCAAATCAATCCACCTCATGACGAAGCTGACTTGTGAGGGTCATTGGCCTTAATAATTAACAGCCCATTTTTTTAAAATATAGTTTTCATCAGTTAGATTTTAATAGGCTCTACATTCCACATAATTTGATGTCAACATCTGCCATCACAATGAATTTTGGCCCTCCTTTGTCTGTGAGCTCCACTGGGGAATTTTAGCAATGGCAAAAAAAAAACAACAAAAAAACAAAAAAGATAATCTACCTCATCTAGCCAGTCTGTGGCATCTACGAAGTCCATCCACTTTCTCTTTCTCTGCCAGACTCCTGTCGGGTGATGTTCTATGACCAGCATGAATTGATGTTAGCACCACTTTTAGATCTTATGACTGTAGAACTGAGAATAAAAAGGCCTTACAAATGCTTTACCATCTTTGGTGTGAAATAAAAAAAACTTGTCAGGTTGTTGTGACTTATGGTGCTCACTGACAACCTCAATTAGAGGTGATTACTCAGTTGACTACAGGTGCTATTCATGGTATTGTACCGTCATTCTTGTCTTTTTTTTTTTTTTTTAAATATCATTAGAGAATGATGTATTTAGTATCTTGAGATGGGAATCTATAAGTCCACGTCTTAACTTTTACTGATCAAATGCCATCCCACCTACAGGTTGTAGGCTGTAGTCCAGTCTAGGGTCTGTAATGGGCTGCGTACAGTTTGGCAGCATTAGGATGTCTTAAGTTTTAGGGCATTGTAATGAAATATTCAAGAAAGGAAGATGGGATAGGAAATGATAGAAGCTATGAGACAATTTTGTAAATGTGTCAGAAAACCTGTCGTAGATGACTTACTGTTTTGTTAAAATAGGCAGTATTAGTGAGCCTAATAGGGCCGCTAAGGAGGTAGTGTGTTCATTCATGCTGTTTGTATGAAGGGCAGTTCTAATTTTTGTTTGTTTTGTGTTTGTTTTTAAAGTCTGTGAGGTTGTGATATTATCTTATGGTGTACAGGTGTGTGTGTGTGTGTGTATATATTTTTCTGGTGTGTAAAATCGGCACCAGGCAACTGGAAGTGTGCGTTCATTTTTCACTTTACTCTGCTGTCATCTCTCTGCACTAGTGAAACCCACTTAGGTGTGATTAAATGTGAATCATATTTATTTGCTGTTTTAAGAATTTTTGTACATTTTTGGACTTTGTTTTAATATAATTATGGTGTGTGTTTCCTTTTCTCTTGATGTTTTTGATGTTTTAAGCAGTTGTCTTTTACCTCAGTAGCCATTGGAGAAGAAAAGACCTGTATCTTTCATTTTGAAGTGACGTTTACAAGTTCTTATCTGACTGACATAGAATATTTTGGAAATGGAATGGAGTATTTTCTCTACTGTACATTTCTTACAAATAAAAAATGTTTCTCAAAAAACTGTTTTTTATAATCCTTTAAGTTGGAGAAATACTTGTGAAGTTTGTATAGATCTATTCAAGTAAGTGAAACGAATTGAGGACAAAACATGAGTAATGCCTTAATATATTTGAAGCTTTACACCATCACTTTTTTAGTGTTTATCCTGATGAACACCCTCTGCAGACTGAATGCTGCTTTGTCTGAACCTTCTGTCTGCAGGAATCACTGATGTGATGTCAGAGGCCTCCTCCTAATAAAAAGTAATATATTCTTTTGTTCAGACCTAACAAGGACAAAATTGGCATTAGAAAGAAAATGCAAATGAGGCATGTAATTAAGATGCTTTAATTGAGCCCAATTAAGCATATTGTTGTGCAACAAGATTTTAAAATAAGGAAACGCAAAACACCATGCCAGCGTGAGTAAGGAACTGTATATGACCAAAATGCACTAAAACCTGACTTTACTGTACGATAACCACGATAAAGCTGTGGAAACAATGACCAAAGCTTGTTTTGATTTTATACAAGTGAAACAAGCATGGCAAGTTCTGTGTGTACCTTTTCTCCACCCCCATTGCTCATTATTTTTACTAACAACAAAACCAAAAGGGTTCAGTTTGTCCTTTTTAATGCTTCGTGCTACAAATTTTCCTACACTGTCAAAAAAGGAAAAAATAAAATCAGTAAAAATACAGTATAATACTGTTACTGTTTTAAAATGAAATTAATCTTTCGTTTTTTTTAACTATACATTAGTTTTTACCATTTACTATTTACGGGAATTTCCGTACAAAACTGATACTGTACTGGCAGAAAAATAACCAGTACATCATAACCAACCTTTGTTAAATGTTTTCTCTAACCCATAGCTTGCCGACTAGTTTCCGCCGCTACAGTAACCAATCAAATTGTTCCAAGATTAAGCTTTAGCCAATCATAGCGAAGAATACAGCATGCCACAACAAACCAGCTGCCTTTCAAGCTAAGCAGTGAAAGAAAAAAGAAACACATACGGCACAGCATCTCACAGGGGTTTTGTGTCTTAGCAGCGTGTATATTTCCGTGGGTGCTGTATTAAAAACGCTACGTAACAAGAGCATGGAAGCATTCTAGCTGCCATAATCGAGCGAGGTTTTCTGTGGTCCTCTGTTTGTCAAGTGACACTCCACTGGTTTGTTTACGAAGTCATCAACTATCGAGAGACACCAGCTAAGCGACTCGCTGTGCACAACCGTAAGATACAGTATTTGAACAAGACGCAGCTGCTATTAGCGTAAATTAAAGATAGCCTGTTTTCTTTTTGATTGTTTAGACTGTTAAAATAAGTCGCAAAATTCTCCTTGTAAAAAGTAATCTCGTCTAATAACAGTTTTGAGTAAGCGTAAGTGAAATAATTGCTGAGGAACCAGCACCTGGTTGCTTTTCTCTGTTTCGCATATGTTAGAGCTTGGATCTTTATTTTTACCCCGGCCAGTGCAGAACAGCTGTTTTCTGTTCCGCAAACGACCTGCGCTGGCTTCTCGGTGAAGTTTGCTTTAACCCGTGATGTTTTCTCTCGTAACCAGCTCCAACCCTCTCCCTACAATGGCAGCCGTGCTACAGCGACCCCACGCGGCTGTGCTCTGTTTGTTCCTGCTCTTCTTGACCGGCAGCCTGTCCATCCCAGACCCCAAGCAGAGAGAGGCCCTTATAAAGCTGGAAGTCTCCATGCAGACAGGTGGGCAGCTGGCGTTGACTGACACAGAGCAGCGGCTGGACGCTCGTCTGTTTAAAATGAAACAGGAGGAACTGGAGAGAGAGGACTTCCCTCCTGCCATGCACTTCTTCAAGGCCAGACAACTCATCAGGAACAGTCCCATCTTCAATCTCCTGCAGAAAATGCCTAAAGGTACACAGCCACTCACAGAAAAACGCATATACTTTAAATTTCATAGCTTAATTTTAACACAGCGCTCTGAATATAATATTACTTTCTGACAACAATCTGCGCAGTCAGTATTAAAAGATAATTTTCCAGCATCAGAAAGCTGTTCAGTATACAGTACTCTACAAAGGTCTTGAACCATCCCTCAGTTCTTTATATTTTTCTTCCACTGAGCCAGACTTTCTTTTATTTCTTTTTCCAGCTGGTCTTGAGCAATAGTTCTCTCGGCTTTCCTGAAGTCTTTATACGTTTTTCTTCTGACATTGGCCTCCTTTGTTCACTGAATTTCAGTACAGTCCTCGTGCCTGACCATTTTCCGAGGAATGTTTTGTTTTTTAAGCTACTTCACACTGACCTATGAGTCAGTCAAGTATAAAAAGGCACCTGACTCAAGGGATGAACCAAAATATTGCTGTGTTTACACATAACAGACAACACGGCAACGAACCAATTAAAAATTTTATCTTTAGTTCCTGTTTTTACTAGCAGCCTTCCACAAAAGAACATTTGTTCCTATTTATCTAGTCGAACCTAAAATGCCAACAGCGCAGTTTGGCAGACACAAAATAGTATTTTTGCAGATCACGGATGGTGTCCACGGGGATCTTCTCCCAGATCTGGATGAGGGCATCACTGAGCTCCTGGACAGTCTGAGGTGCAACCTGCCAGCATTGGATGGTCCAAAACATAATGTCCCAGAGGTGTTCTATTGGATTCAGGTCAGGCGAGTGGGGACCATCATCCAGGAACTGTCTGCATATTCTCAACCAGTGAGCACAGGGCCCACTAGAGGGTGCATAGGCACCCTGTCTGGTTTGCAGCTATAAAACAAATTATGATGCACTCTGTTTTCTGACACCTTTCTATCAGAACCAGCATTCAGTTCTCAGACAATTTGAGCTACAGTAGCTCGTCCGTTGGATCAGACCACATGGTTCTGCCTTCACTCCCCATGAGCATCAGTGAGCCTTGGATGCCCATGACCCTGTCACTGGTTCACCACTATTCCTAACTTGGACCGCTTTTGATAATACAGACCATTGCAGAATGGGACCACCTCGCAGCAGCTGCAGTTTTGGAGATGCTCTGATCAATATATATATATATATATATATATATATATATATGTATATATGTGTGTAAACTAACAGGTGCCATGATGAAGAGATAATCAGTGTTATTCACTTTACCAGTCAGTGGTCATAATGTTATGCCTGTGGAACAAAATTTGACATTGGCTTGGACATCTTTCACTCATTCTTGAAATATTATTGGAAAACAATTAATCAGCAAATAAAAACAGTTTTCCATATAAACTTTTCTTGCTAGTGTTTCCAAAAGGTACTGGAAAATCACAAAATTGGGATTTTTCCATATATTTGAAAAATATTTATGCAAAGTCTCCCAGTTTTTATTTCTTCATAATTCTATGATTTACAATTTCAGGCGGTGCTCTACACGTCCATGACTTTTCCATGGTAGATGTAGAGTGGCTGGTGAAGAACGTGACCTATCGGCCACACTGCTATATTTGCTACACTAACAACCAGTCCATCAGATTCATCTTCTCATCTCAGCAACCTGAAGCTCTGCCATATTGCTCTCCCTGGACGCTGCTGGAAAACCTCAGGGCCAAGATTGTGAACACCACAGATCTTGACAACAGGTGACCACTCTTTGTTGCAAAGATAAGAAAACAGACATAGAAATGCTCATATAAATTGATTCTTCTGTGAAGCTCCGTATTGGTACATTATATTTCGTTTTCTCTGCATTTCCACACATTATCCTGTTAATGCTGAGTATCCATGTGCGAGAGAACATTATAATTCGTTGTATTATGCTACTAGTGTTTGCACCAAAGACCTCAGGTGCACCTCTGTTTTATAACTTCTGGCCTCCTAAAATTAATAGGTAACACTATTAGGATTTGTCTTTTATTGCCAAAATTAAGTGGCTTTAAATCTTTGAAGTATTACTATTATCAGCTACCTGAAACTCTCAGGCAAAATGACAAGTCTCTTTAAGGGGAATGATCTCTTTAATAAGTAAGAGATATATAAAAAGGAGTGGTCTGTTATCTTAAGCATAAACAGACTGGATATTAATTATGAAGAGTAGGGCCGTTTTATTTGACAATTTAGTGATTACTGTTTTACAAAAAGTGTTGGTTTTTCAGAGATGTATTACTAATGCTAAATAATGTCAACTTCAGCCTCAGTGAAATGTTAACATAATGTTGATGCCTGGTGTATGGAATCTAAGTTAACTGCCGATCTTATTACAACCACGCCTGCGTACTTCCCCTCAGCATCATGGGCAACCTGACGCTCTTCACTGATCAGGATCCAGAGGCAGTGTACCCCACTCAGGCTGCGGTGTGGAAGAGGTTTGAACAGACCTTCCAGGCAGTGTTTGGTCTGGTCACATATGCTCCTGTGTTCAAAGACTATTTATACCAAGGCCTCAGCCAGTTCTACATGGACAACACTATGTATCTTGAACTGCGGGCTCTGCTTCCAGAGGTGCATTGATACTTACGTTCTGCATATACTCTACACATACTGATTTCCCTTTGTGCGTGATGTGTCCAATGCGTTCACATGTGATCATTTATTCTTCTTTGGTATTCAGATATATGATTTGGATGGCCGCACTTATGACAAAGCCTGGGCTCTGAGGACCTGCCGGGATGTCTCAAAGCAGTTTGTAGCAAACCACCCCGACTTTGTTGGAGTGAGAATCATCTTTACAGTCAACAGGTGGCTGCTCTGAATGCTTTTAAAGATGAATGTGTACTATTTATTCTAAATTCGACACGGCTTTTGAGACACAGATACAATGATGCTGATTTCATCATTGATCACTCTGTACTGTGTATTTCAGGGGGATAGACACTGACAAGATGGTTCACGTTGTGGAGGAGGCTATGGAGCTGTACAGAGACTTCCCAGATATCATGGCTGGTTTTGATCTGGTAAGAGGCAACAGTGAGTAACAATGGGGATACTTTTAGTTTCCCCATTTCATCCCAAGTAGGCTGAAATGGTATCATGGGGTCTATATATATATATATATATATATATATATATATAAACAGCTCTCCTTGTCCTTGTCCAGGTGGGTGGTGAGGATGGAGG
>JAVDPK010017241.1:0-13811 GCA_034780415.1 Cichlasoma orientale | reverse complement strand
AGGCCCCTCTTCTGTGGAACCAGCTCCCAGCTTGGATTCAGGAGACAGACACCCTCTCTATTTTTAAGATTAGGCTTCAAACTTTCCTTTATGATCAAGCTTATAGTACAGTTTTATATTTTTTATGTATTTTTATGTATATTTAATTTTTTAGTGTGCTTTATGTACAGTAATATACAGTTCTGTTTGTGGATATTCCTATTTATTCTAATTCCCTATTTTTTATTTTTTTTATTTTTTTTTATTTTTTTTTTAGTGCAAAGAAATGTGGAGTATGCACAATTTCGTCGTACCATGTACAATGACAATAAAAGGCTATTCTATTCTATTCCATTCCATAGTTAGGGCTGGATCAGGTGACCCTGAACCCTCCCTTAGTTATGCTGCAATAGGCCTAGGCTGCTGGGGGCTTCCCATGATGCACTGTGTTTCTCCTTCAAGCACCTCTTTTCACTCTCCATGTGTTTATACACCTCTCTGCATTTAATCATTAGTTATTATTAATCTCTGGCTCTCTTCCACAGCGTGTCTTTTGTCCTGCCTTACCTCCAACCGGTCATGGCAGATGACTGCCCCTCCCTTAGCCTGGTTCAGCTGGAGGTTTCTTCCTGTTAAAAGGGAGGTTTTCCTTCCAAATGTTGCCAAGTACTTGCTCGTGGGGGATCGTTTTGATTGTTGGGTTTTCTCTGTAATTATTGTAGGGACTTTACCTTACAGGCGACTGTTTGTTGTGATTTGGCCCTATGTAAATAAAATGTAATTTAATTTAATTAATTACACCTGACTGATTGATATACTACTCATCGTCTTATATTTTTGTGTTGTAAAATTTGTTCATGATTTCATGCTGACATTGTGTACGTGCCTGTCTGATTACATTTTTAAGTGAGCATCGATTTTCTATTCAGCCCAGCTGAAGATAAAATAACCATGTACTTGTGTTTGTACTGGCTGGCTGCTCACACATTTATATTCACAGTCTATGTTTTTCTCTCAAATGTAAGGTTGGGTGCTCAGTTTTCTCACATTCACTTGCCTTTTTGGTGGGAAGTGAAAGAAAATATGTAGGTGATTAAGTACATAATTATTGGACTAGAGAAAATAGGTTTTTTGTGAACGTGTTGCATTGCAAGACTTGAATTGGTTCCACTGCCAACTTACACACTTGTGAGGAGCTCAAAGGCAAAAAATACAAATAAATTTCCTCATACTTCTACAATTTGATGCTTGGATGACTTACAGGCAGAGGTGGCAACAGTACAGAAGTACATTCTGTACTTAAGTAGAAGTACAGATACTTGTATTTAAAAAAAAAATTCTGTTCCTGTTCCGGAGCACGGTGGTGTTTTGCTGTATCTGTTAGCGGTTTAATCTGTGTAGCTCGATTTATCTATATAACAACATATTTCACAGTGTAATCTTCGCGCACGCGCTCTGCTAAATCACCTGTAAATTATACACATTATTCACTTAGTGTGTTTTTATGAATTTGCTAACTTTGCACAGTTATTACCTTAGCAGAGGTGTAGTCTTACACGCCTCTCTGCAAGCAGCTCTCCTCCTGCCATGTTCCCAATACCCCATCCCCACTGAGACTGTGCCTGCTCCCAGACAACCAAAAAACAAACCAGAAAACAGCATAAAAAAAACAAAACAATATAGCATCCTCAACTGCACCAAAGAGTAAAACAGGTAAATGTTAGAACCATCAAAGCACAAGTCTAGGAGGAGGAGTAGCAGCAATCTTCCTGACCTTACAATATAAAACACCTTGAGCTGACTGTTGTGATTTGACATTAAGTAAATAAAACTGAATTGAATCATCAGGCAGCTGTCAAGTAGCAAGAGGCAATTTTGATGTGAATGATTGTGGCAATGTTGGCCTCCCTCAGTCATATTAAGTGATTGGCCTTTATCACCCAATGTACAGATTCTGAGGAAAAGTGTACATATGAGTGGTCTGAGGGTCAATTTGTTTTGAATTCCTCAGTGCAGGCAAACATCAAGAAAAACTGGCAGTTTGATAGGTTGTCAAATAGCCAGCGCTTATAATCTCTCCCTACTCAACTTCCTGCTGTGCCACAGCTGAGCTGACGAATCACAGGGGTTAAGTAAGCAGATTTTCTAGTCAGTTATATTTATAAATCCCATGGTCCCAAAATGTACTCAGGGGGCTTTATAATCCATATGGAGACCGTCCCTCTGTACAACCCAAACGTTTTCGTCAAACAGCTTCACTCTAGTACTTCCATTGCATTGGGGTGCATTAATGACAATGTAGTATGGGTATTTCGTACATCTGTGAAGATACCATCAGAGGTGGCAAAAGTACAGACATTCTGTACTTATGTAGTACAGATACTTGAAGCTAAAAAGTTGAAGTACTGATTCAACTTCTTTACTCAAGTAAAAATGAAAAAGTACAGGCTCTGAAATGTACTCAAGGTCAGAAAGTAAAAGTAGCTCTTTGGAGGACATTTCTACCAGCTATTTTTGGGCAAAGATAACTGAACCTTAATCTAACAATAAAACAATATTAGTACATGGAAATACAAACTTTATTTCAATCTAAATTCTAATCCTAATGAATGTACTCAGGCTGAACAGAAGTAAGACAGAGAATTAATTTTAAAAATATCTCGATTTGCTGTGTCGACTACATTGTAGAGGGTGACTCTGCATCCACCCCTAAACCCAAAAGTGAGTACAGTTAGGGGTTGAAGTGGGATTCAATAGGTGGAGTCGGACTAAAACTGGTTATAGTGGCTCGACGTGGGGAAAAGATTCATTACTCACAATAATTTCCATTGTGAGATCCAGTCATTTTTCTTGGTGTAAAGGCTATGATCATCTGACATGTGCTTCTGCTGCTGCTCTGAGGTTTACTGCTCTTTGTGGAATTACACAACTGAATTCAACAAGATGTAACCCAGCATTTCACGGGCTAGCTTGGCTGATTTCCATCCCCTACACTGACAGTATACTGTATTTCTTTTTTTAAAAAATAAGGACATTACATCCGTACCTTCAAATATAACTTCTCTTCTTCCTCTCCTGTCCTGTCTTTCTTGCATCTTTTTCCATCTCTGAGTGAAGTTATCGCTCGTTCTGGGAAATACAGCGGCTGTACATTTAGCTAGCAGACACACTGTGTGACAAACTTCACACAAACAGTTTGTGTGTTTATGGATATTTGTTCAGCTGTTAGAAATCTTGCATTTGAAAGTACCTGCAGCAACACATTATTCCTTTTATGGTCGTTCTGTACCGCTAGATGCTGAAGCACCACAACCACAACTGACAGACATCTGCCCACTTTAACCCCTGAGTAAAGTGCTATAAATGATGCATAAATTATATGGTTTGGACTCTTTGATCTCTTTTTATCCAATAAGACCCGGTGATGGACACATCAATAGGACTGCCTTCATGTGTTTGTGTTTCCTCCATTTGGGCACAAACTGGTTTGATGTCTGAAGGCGTGCAGTGATGGGAAATAAAAACTTCCCTCAGATGCGTTAAATCTGAAGTAACAAGCCTGTTTTGAAAATGTAAGGAGTAAAAAGTTCAGATATTTGTGTAAAAATGTAGGGAATAGAAGTAAAAAGTTACAAATACTTGCTCAAGTACAGATACCTGAAAATTCTACTTAAGTACATTAACAAACTATTTGTACTTTGTTACTTCCCACCTCTGCTTACAAGTTTCTGTGTCCTTTTTAAATGATTCATTTGAATTTCTTAACCTTAACTTTTAAAACTCCTTTTCCCTCAAATTGTCCCATATTAATGAATCAGACAGTATGCATATTCATCTTGTGAATTCAGTACATCACCCTTCCTTATACTACCATGCCTAAAAGGGTCCTGCTCTTACAGTAATCCAGTAGCATTATACCTGCGAGACTGTCAGCTCTGATTGAGTGTTCATTTTATCCGTTTTTGCCATCAACTATTCAGGTCTTAATGTTCCTGCCTGTTTCTGCCTTCATCAGGCTGTTAAATCATAAGAATTAAGCACTTTATAATGGTAGCACTTGAGTAATTAGTAGGTAATGTGTGCCAGAGTGATCCAGATGGCTGAAGAGCATAGTGATGAAAATTAAAATCTGCTCTAATGACACTGGGGATTTTTTAATTTTAGTTTATTATTTTTTAATGGCCTGAAACTGTTTGCATTCACTTAAACAGAAAAAAGTTTTTTTTAGCCAGTTTTGGAGCCGAATTTGTCGTGAGTCAGTTCCTCTGTCATCGTGGCTCACTGACAGAATTCTCCTCAAGGCTAACGCCATGTGATTGCTCTCAGGAGACACTCAGCCCAATCATTTTCAAATACACAATTCATCTCTTCTTTATTGTCTTTGTCTCTAAAAGCTGGTTTAAGGTCTGTCTCAGCTGCACTGTTGCAAATCAGATGTGTTTATGCTTAATCTGAACAGCCAATCATGGGTGCAGGCATTAACCCCTGCTTAAACTAGAGGAAAAACTGTCCACACTTACAGACAGCCTCTCTAGAATGAAATACTCATGCTGTAGCACATGAACAGGCCCAATAATAGTTGTATAAGAAATGACAAAAGGGAAAGCACAATCCTTGAGACCTCTCTCTCCCTCACAGTAACCTCAATCATGGCACAAAGGTGGAGTTAACGTCAGGCTGTCATTTTCAGGATGTTCCAGAACAATCAAACACAGACACCCCCAATAAGACACCGGAAAGATGTCGAGGTAGCCGTGTTTTCCAAAATCACCACCATCTGACAAGAAGAACACACAAAGCCAGGAGAAGTTTTTTCTGTGTTCTTTTGCGAAATACTGCAGACATGACTGACAGTAAATGGACAACCTGTGTTTTTGGCCTTATTGCTAGATTCAATCTTTCAGCATGACAATTCCCTTGTGCACAAACCCAGGGGCCATTAAGGAGTTGTTTTTGAGTATGATGTTTGGCCTTCACAGAGCTCTCACCTCAGCTTCACCCAAAACCTTTGGGGTGAACTACCGGGCAAACTTCGGCAGCCAATATCTCACCAGTACTCCTGCGGCTGATTGGAAGCAACTTTCTACAGCCAGGGTCCAAAACCTGAAAAAAGAAGTGTTGATGATTGCAGTTGCTTTTTTAATACTATTTATAGTTCCAGAATCCATCTCAACAAAGACACACAGGGCGAGGTTCCTGTCTGAGCCCCGCAGCTGTGGGAATTCATTATCAACTTTTAAATTAGTTTTTAAAATTCTCAGCTTTTTGTGTTGTCTCTTTCTAAACAGGCTGTATATGTGTAAAGCATGTAGAGAGACAAATATGAACATCCACAAAACCTAAAATCCTTTATCTCGCTGTTTCTCCAGGTTGAAGAAGAGGAAGAAATTGGATATGCGGAAGGAAACACAGAAAGTGAGTTGAGGAAGTAACTGATTTTTGATTGTCAGTTTAAAAAGGAGCAAATTAAAACTCTTTTTCCTGTGTAAAAAAAAAAGGACATGCCACCGTAGCCCCTTCTGGTTTCTTTCATAAACCCAGCAGTTGACTGTGTCCAGCATTTCATCACAAAATGTTTCATCTCAGTAAATGCCAAGTGTCATGAAACCATTTTTCACCAGAATGAACCTTTCCCTGCAGCCCTGTGTGTGTGCGTGCATGTGTGTGTGTGCATCAGCACCGCTCTACATCAACAGTATTGATTGTGCAATGTGAGGGGAGGCTCGTCTGTTGATTCACTGTCGCCACTTAGACCTGATGTTTATCTCATCATCCAGCAGCACAAATAATTGACATTATTATGTTACTGGTATGATCCATGCTACCAGCCCAGCCCCTGGGGGGGTGGGAGCAAGACAGTGTACTCCTAGTGCCAGTCCCAAGCTCGGATAAATGGGGAGGGTTGCGTCAGGAAGGGCATCTGGTGTAAAATCTTTGCCAAATCAAACATGCAGTTCATCAAGAATGTGATTTCCATTCTTGATGAGCCGCATTTTGTGGAAACTGTGCTACTGTTGGCCGAAGACAAAGGAAGAGGAAAGTGGGGAGGCAGCAAAAGAGAAGGAAAAGCAGGACTGCAGAGGTGAGAGTAGGAACTTTAAATGTGATGTAGTGATGGAGGGCATGCAGAGTGTTGGTGTGACAGAGGAGGATGCTAGAGGCAGAGTGAGATGGAGGCAGATGATCCGCTGTGGCGACCCATAAAGGGAGCAGCTGAAAGAAGGAGAAAAAGATTGATGCCACCGCTCCCATGATTTGGATTAAGCAGGAAATGTTAGCATTTTTTCAATGATTTAGTTAGGACAGTTATTGCTGTTAGTGAGCTATGCCTCCATGAAGCATGAAATTAAAGCTTAATAAGTGTAATAATTCAGAATGACGTAATTGCAATTGCCAAAATCATACGGTTGGAGAAAAGTTATTCAGAGCCCCTGCCTATTTCAAATGTCTGGGCACACCTGTATTTACTGTGTGATAAAGTTAGAAGGATGCAGCTTCTTTTTCATCTAAACAAACTGCTGCTGTTTATAAAATGCTTTTTCCTGGGAAAACCGAGCAGGAAATATTAAACAGCACAAGTCAAACAAACATAAATTTAGGAGTAAACATTTATTGCTTTAATACTTTGTATAAACCACTCCAACTTAGCGTTCAGGATAATGCATGGAAAATTACAAGAAGGAAACGCATGCTTAATTAACAGTCTGTGGTAGGTTGTAAGGCCACGGCTGCTGAACAAACACCAGCAGCCAATCACAAAGGAGGGAAAAGGCAGGAAACAAATCAACTACTCGATTCTACTCGGCTGCACATCCTCGGTTCCTTCAGGCGAGGAGAGAGGAGTCTCGTTTTGATTACAAATGAGACACTCGAGCTTCATGGCCTCATCAGTTAAATACGAAGTTTGACAACTGCATCATAAAATGTAACTGCCACTGTATTGCATAATCTCAGGTGTAACAGTGCTCAGAACCTGTTTTATATTTATGGACACTTTTAATTAAATTTGCAACATTCAAGAGTGCTTGCTTTTTTTGTCTGTTTGCATTTATTTTCTTAAGTTTTGGTACATTGAGCTCTCTTGGCCACTGTAAACAAAGGTCTTTAGCTTCAGTCATGCTGATCAAAGTCGGGTTAAGAGGACAGGAAATGTCAGCGATGGTGCTCGCAGAGACTGTGAGTGTGACTGTGTTGATCTCACATTTTAAACTGCGATTTTCTTCCCGTTGACAGGTTATTGTACAGAACAGAAGAAACCAAAGGTCATCTTCATGATGGGTAAGAGCTGACAACATAGGCACACATGATGATAGCGACCAGCTGCTGACTGTTCAACTCATCTCATTCATACACACACAGACACACACTGATACACCCACTGAACTGAAGTCGGACTGCAGCTCAGATCAAAAGATTCAGGAGCATTTCTGGGGAGGAAGTGACAGAAGACTTCATCTTATTTGTGTCTGTCAGTAGAAAACAAACCATGTAGACTGATGCACGTCTGCAGCAATGTCACCACAGTTTGACATTTAGCAATTTATTAGGTACATTTAGCTTATATAAAACCTCCTTTCAGAGACATTACAATGATGGAAAGCATGAAGTCGATTCTGTGCAGGTGCTACTTCATCATGTAAAGCTCTTTTCCAGCAGCATGCCTGGCACGGTTAACTAATTTGCATATAATTGCACTCTTGTCAGTTTTGGGCCATTTTCTGATCTCAGATCATCTTGTCATGGAAGAGCAGGTGAGAAGACGCAGACACAGAACTCGGAGGCAGGTTTAAATAAAAAGCAGGCCTTTACTGGCTCTTACAAAAATGACATGAAATACAAAATCCAAAAGGGGAAAAAAGGGACACAGGAAGCATGGGGAGGGAGATGCTGACACACTGGAAACAAACAGGGGAAAAGAAAAGCAAAAGACAAGATTACGCACGACTGGAGAATGAGACACGGGTGGGCTACACATCACATCAAGAGCATTTCAGAAGCAGTCTGAATGGGGAAAACTGGCCAGATGATCTTTAATATTCTTGTGTCTGACTTCCTGCTCAGTGCAGCTTGTCATGACTTAAAAAAAAAAAAGTACCTGCACTACTTTAGCGATGCATAGTGGAGAGCCGCTTCTGTGACATATTATAGAATTGCAGTCATTGTCTTGATTGGGTGTTACCGAACATGATGCAACCATGCCCACTGTGATCTCAGGGTTGGCCCTGTGATGGGTAATACTATAGTACAGTTCTAGTAGAAAAACTAATGGAAGTGCAGATTCAGCAATAATTTTGCCACTAAATAGCCATTATTTAAATAATTAACCAAAAGTGGTCAATATTTATTGGTTTAAGCTTCTCAAATGTAGGGATTCACAGTTTTATTCTGATTTATAGTCTCTAAAAGAAGCCAAGAATTTTCTCTGTTAAAAACAACATATCTGAGAATGAGCACAACAAGAAACATTTAAAAATGGAACTGAATAAGTGATCGATGCGGTTAGTTATTTTTATAATCAATTAACTGTTTCAGACAATGCCCAATCAAACAAAAACTGATCAATCTAGTCCACAAATATATACAATATATAAGTGATATTTCTCACAAATTAGAAATATACAGTACTGCTGTTTCCCATTTGTATTCAGTGTTACGTTCAGCCTCTAGAGGAAGAGGTTTTTCTTTTTTTTTGGATCAATTAGTGTGCCGTGACAGCACGGTGAGGCACTGTGGCTCGGTCCGCTAATTGAAGACACAACAGAGAGGTTCAGGTTAATGAGAGATCTGGGACATACAGACCCTCCATTAAACACCATCGACCTTGCTACCATGGAAAAACACTAAAGATATGGTCACCAAAAGGTTATTTAATCAGTCCTGAGTGCACGTGTGTGCGCTCTGTCACAGTCATATATGAGTGTTAAAACCTCTTTTCATGGACTCTCAGAACAAATCCAGACTGATCTGAATTAACACCAGTTTGCCTGAGGATTTGAAAAACAGACGATGAGCTAGACCAAAACCTTTTTCACAGCAGGAGCAGATAATTGGAGGAAAATGTCACCCACAAATATAGCAACTGTCACCTAGACTCAGATGTGTCTCCTGAACAAATTTTATACCATATAATGAGAGGATGGCCATGCAAGATAACATTCATGATTTCATTCCATTTCCAACAATCTGTGATGATGCTGCCAGCAAAATAAAATGGAAAGTGGAGCCAGAAGTTCTTTTACAGTTTGGATTTCATGTCTCATCTTCTTTGTCTCAGCTGGAAAGTCAGTTTATTCTGATGTGGCCACCTGCTTTAACACTGGCAGTTATTCTCGTCGTTACAGGAAAAAACAATGATTTGCAAATTATTTAGGAGCAACCTCAGGCAACACCATATTAAAGATATAAGAACACTTCTGCATCTCCACCATGCACCATGTACAGTACAAACAAGATGCAGAAAGTAATTTTGTTAATTATGGACACCATGCCCTTAGAGCTATAGAAGAGCGGGACCATCTGACTTGCTATAAAGACAGTTCAGAAGCATTAGTCGTGCATCTGTGAAGGCATTATTATTGCTGAACAATACATACAGGTTTGGTCTATTATATGCCGGCAACCAGACTGTCTTTTTTACAGTGTAGACCTTGTTTATTTCTCTTTATTGTTATCAGCACAATGCCAATTTATCTAGCACAACTGGAAGACACTGATTACAGCCACTGGTCTCATTGGTTCCATTTCAATTCAACAACTCAGACACATGTTAAAATAAGAGGTTACATTTTACGCAGCAACTTTTTTTTTTCTGGCTTGCAGCTGTTGAACAAAACAGGCACCATTCTTCTCTGATCTCTCTCAAATCTTTTACCACCCAACTGTTCTGCCTGCAGGTTTCTCAGTGCGCCAAACAATTCGCAACGTCGCAAGAGCGCTTATGAATATGAGCATGTCATGTGTGTGGGAAAGGTGTCTGACACGTCTTTTGTTTGTTGCCTTTATTCTTACAATAGAACACTGCCATGAAAATAAAGCAGCACAGTGTGTAAGTGAAGTCTTCAGTCAATCTTTGCAGGCCACTTTTCAGCAATATATGAACTGAGGTGTGTTTTTCCAGCCCACAGCAGTAACTTGGGTCAGATAAAAATAAACTGAAATTACTCTGTAGAGATCATAGCATCGCTACAAGTGATAGCTTTCATGTCATATCATAGCGATAAAACAGCGATAAGATGGTCTGCTGCTAGTCTGCAACCACTTTGCGATTGAATGGGTAAAGTTGTCAATTACATGCAGTCTGTTTGTGAGAATATGGCAATTAACTGTGTTAAGTTGACAAAAATCATAAATTTGGTGCCATCTATTGCAAATCTGTCAACATTCACATTTAGTACTTAGAGTCCGTCCAGAACCTAGTGCATTTGAAACAGAAATAGTGACATAGTTGCAATTTAACTGCAAAATGACAGGCACTCAGAAACCTTGCATTTATGTAGGAATATAATCAAAATAAAACCAGCTGGCAGCCAGTTGAGTTGAGGTCCATATTGCAGAGATGTATCACAGACGAGTTGCAGGCTTACTCAGAGCAGTTGTAACGTGCTGGCAATCTGTCTGCATTTACAAATTAAACAGCAGGTATTTGCAAACCTTTGGCAATCTGACAGTGATTGTGTTACACCCCAGAAGAAATAATCACGAGTTGGACAAAGTGGTGTTTCCTCACTGTGAACCTCTATTGCAATGCCACGATCTCCCCTAGGCACGTGGGTGGTGACAAAAACAGTCTCAGGCTACAGGGCAACTTTGTAGCTCACTGATGACTCAATTCAGTCAATTTAACCCCGTCTTTTAAACAAGATGATTTTACTGTTTTTAAACATCTTACAAAAACCATCTCTCATAACTGTGTGACGTTTTCAACCACAAGTTTATTTTAACTTCCTACACACTCCCCTACAATATACACTAAATGTCATTTTGACTGTAGTGAAGAGGTGTTTCGTTACTTGTTTAGAGTAATTTGTATTTTTGTTTGAGGTTTAATCTATGCTTTTGGGTGGTAGTTAATTATAAATTATAAAGTACGAATGGTCACATGGCTTAATTGCCTCTTTGGGAAGTTTTGAAACAACCCCGGCATGTTACGAGCAAAGTGTGGCTCATCAGCAGCAGGGTATAAAGGGCTGACAATTACCCAATTAGTGCCTTTTATTATTTGTTTTTTCTGCTGCTATAGGTCACTAGTGCTCCACGGAGCTCCTGTGTTAAGCTTTGTAATTAAAGCTTTGATTATTAAAAATAACAGAACTTGGCCTGAACTGAATCCTGTATCTGCCTGCAATGATTGTAGCCTGGCTGCTCAATGGTCATTCTTCACACGTGGTGTCAGAAGTGGGATCCACGCAATAGTGGACAGACTTACCTCTTGCCTTTAGCCGTGGCACCTGCATTGCCATATAACCCAGTCATTTTAGGTAGTGACATTCCCACTCTTACTGACCTTGCTCTGCAGTCAGGGTGTAGCCAACCTGATGAAGCAGTCCGTGTCAGTGAATTTCAGGGCTTAGTTGAGGAACCCAAGGTGCCACTAGATCAGGAAGGTGAAGTAGAACAAGTTTTTTGTTTTGTTTTTTTTAAATCAAACTAAATCCTTGAACCTGCAGAGAGCACACACACTTAGAGTACAACATGAAAAGTACAAATGGAGGACTGAAGCTATGTAGACACAAAGATCTAACTAGAGAAATGGAGAGCAGGCGTGTAAACACAGATGCAAACAACCAAGACATAACAAAGGAAGTAAAACTAAATCTAAGATGTGATGGTGAGGACTTTAATTGCATGTTAGAGTCAAGTATGGACAGACCGACCGGGATCGATCAGTCACATAACAGCTGCAGAGCTACAATTCATAGATTTATAAAGTTGGTGGATGTATGGAGGAAGATGAACGCAGGTAAAACTTACTCCTGTTACTCAAGTACTTTTCAAACCCATTCTAGAATAGATTTCTTTTTAGTCTCTGCAGAATTACGATTCAGAATTCATGACTGCTCTTATGATAATATTGGGATTTCAGACCATGCTCCATTTTGTTTGGTCTATAGCGATAATAAGCTGAAAGATGGCAGTTTCAACATAAATGGTTACAAGATGAAGACTTGGTGAAACACTGAGGAAAACAATTTGATGAATTCTTTCAAATTAATACTACACAAACAATGGCACGTACAAAACTGGAAGCATTTAAGGCCTTCCTTAGAGGACATATAATTAGTTATACAGGTTCTAAATGTAAAAACTTTAATGTATAGTTGACTGGGTGGAGAGCAACAAACTCATTTTAAATGTTTCTAAAACAATGAGTATTGTCATTGGTACAAATCATTCTCTAAGAGCCAAACCTCAACTGGATCTCCGTATAAAGGATGTACCTGTTAAACAAGTGGAAGAGGTGAAGCTCTTAGGAATTCATATAGACAGTAAACTCTCCTGGGATAAACATATCCAGAGAGTGGTTTCTAAAATGGGTAGTAGTTTGTCAGTTTAGTAAAAGACGTTCCGAATATCTAACTAAACAAACAATCTCAGATGTCATTCAAACTCTTGTATTGTCTCATTTAGATTATTGCTCTGTGGTTTGGTCTAATACATCATTAAGTATTATTAAAAATTACAACTGGTGCAAAATAAGGCAGCATGTGTGGCTCTAAAATGTGGTACTAGGACAAATGTTGCTAAAATGCAAAGTCAGCTTTCCTGGTTATGGGTGAAGCATAGAGGGTTCTATCCACTGACAAATTTTCTAAATAACATTAAAAAGTAAAATGTTTTACCAAAAACTTCCATTATATACCCATGATCACTCAACAAGGCCCGCGGTTGGACTGTGTTTGACTCTGCCAAAATGTAAAACTAGTTTAAGCCAACATACAGTGATGTTTAGAGCAATGCATGAATGGAATTTACTACCATAAAACATTAAGCAAAGTACTGCTTACAGTTTTAAGAAGTAACTGAAAATATACTATAAAAATAAATGAAGGTATAACATTTTTTATGTAAGGGAAATCTAAAATATCTCTATATCTTCAACTATATTCTGTCTTGGAATGGAAAATAAGAATGTTTTATTTGAATACTGCATCTGTATGAGTTTTGTTTGTTTGTGTTGTTTGCTTGTTTTGTTTGTTTGTTTTTTGTTAATGTAATTTGTCTTTTTTATGTAAACTGACCCCAGGAGGAATAGCTGATGCAGCATGCTGCTGACGCTAATGAGGATCTTAACATAAACATAAACAAAAACAATCATAATCTAATGAGGAACCAATAACTAGAACCTAAGATAAACTAAACTAAAACTAAAAAAAAAAAACAACTCAAAAAGACCTCAAACACCATAAACAAAGGAATTCAAAAATAAATACAAAAACCCGGCCTGAGCAGAATCCACGACTTTGCTGTTAACACTAATCCATCAATATTTTTTACTTATAAATACATATTCAAAGATTTAACTACATACACCTTCATTGTGGTATAAAAATATTGTAGATAAATGCATTTATTGACTATTTATCACAAAGATGCTCATACATCTTAAAAAAAAAAAAAAAGGTCTGTTGTGCTTTTCTTTATTTTCTGTCATTAAATTCTGTTACAGTCATGGATGCTCATATTAAACATGGTCAAATCATGCAAAGCTACTCTAGCAGATTCCAAAAATTAAAAATAGCTGGAGATTACCATAACCCAGGGGTCCCCAACTCCAGGCCTCGAGGGCCGGTGTCCTGCAGGTTTTAGATGTGTCCCTGATCCAACACACCTGA
>JAVDPK010017240.1:0-13812 GCA_034780415.1 Cichlasoma orientale | reverse complement strand
ATGTGTGAATGAACGCATTAAGTTAAATAACTTTGTAGAAAGGCGCTTTATGAAGTTCAGTCCATTCACTTGTATTATATTAGTTCACAGCGCAGCTTTGCCTCCTCCAATATGGCGGACACACAGTTACGTCGCATCAGTGGGCCGAACCAGTCAACGAGGTATCTATGTATATATATATCTATGTTCATTACAGGATTAGACGCCGAGTGACTCATTCATCAAGTACTTCACAGGTTTTACTTCACAAGACATAGGACTCCGCCTTACTGGCTCTGACGTCACCCATTTTTTTAACCCCACGCTACCGTCCAATCAGCAGCAGAGAACACGGGTGCGGTTTTATAGATAGGACAATGCACCAATAGTTAGCCGAAAGCGGACATCGTCGTATCCGCCCTGCTTCGTTGGAGGAAGTAAAGTCTATCAAATATGAGTTTCCATTACGGTCAGGTATTGAATTCTCGCTTTTTATATTTTATCTTTATATTTATAATGACATGTTAATATTGTTTAATAAGCTCCTTATCTGTTTTATTGGCCAATATGGCGTAAATCACAGCACCGAAACAAGTCGTTTCCGCTATTCATTCGTTTGCTGTGGTTAGCAGGGTGTTACACTGTAACTGTTGCTGTTAACTAGCAATATTTCAGTAAGAAGTAGCGAGTTACGCAGTGTTTGTTTCAAACTAGGTTTACAGTGCTGGACGTGTGGTTCTAGAATACATAAATGTTCTAGTTTTCCTGGTTTGAATTGGTAGCAGTGATGGTGTATTTCATTCGAAAGTAAAGGTAACTCCACATTGTGCTTGTTGTCAAGATATTACCCTAAAGCTTAAAGTTCTATTAGGACACAATAGAGCTTATTTTGCCTGTTTTAGCTGCTCTGACGTCCACTTTTTACTTTATTCATTAATCTGCTGATTTTTTTCTTGTATGAAAGCTGGAGTGAGACAATGTTTCACCTGTTTAACTGTCTTTTCCTGAAAGGTAGTTACAACACTCAATCAGCTAACAATGAACAACTGTGAATTATTTTTGTTTTAGCCTTTAACCTAAAGCTACACAGCTCTGTATCCTAGGTAACTTTACATGAGCAGTCTCATAATTATAAGTCAATTACATGTTTTGACAGTGAAATATTAATTTGTTGGGTAGTTCTAGCTGTCACATAAGTACACAATATTAAAAATCCTCATATTGTCTCATCCGTGCCAGTTAAATAGCCTTGATCTGTCTGTGGCATGGCTATGGGAACTTTGTGTCACACACAATGTTATGGCAGCATATCCTTTGGGTTAAGAGATGCACATTTGAATTAGGATCTTAGGAGTTATCAGACTAGATCAACGCTTTGTGCGCAACCCACCTAAACATCTCAAAACACTCCTTCTCATGGCTAAGGCATTACCAGTCAACTGCACCCACCCTTAGAAGGACAATGCACACTGCAAAAATGCACAGAATGACAAGCAGGAGAAATTGCACAAAGTGATGACACCCACCTCCAAACCCTCCAGATCTCAGTCCAATTGATAATCCACAGGACGCTCCCAGGAACCATTGCAATCCATAGGTGCACCGCACCATACAATCCACAGAACCCAAAGGATTCCATATAGATCCTGTCTCTATGCTTTATTGTGTCAGAGCTTTTTTTGGTGGCACAAGGGGGCCCTACGCACTATCAGGCAGCTGAGTTCAGTATTGTGACCGATGGGTGATATTACCCTCTCAAATGTTAAGCTAGTGGAGTACAAAGTAGCAGAAAATGCAACAGAAAATACTTAAGTTTCTGTACCCCAAGACTAAACTTTAGTACAGAATTTGAGTATATATACCTGAGTAGCCATATATGAAGCAGCTTGTGTGTCTGTGGTCCTCAGAATCTAATACTTCTGTTCCTGCTCATGCAGTTAGCCCATTTATCGCTTGTATTTATTGTAGTTTTCAGTGAACCAAGGTTCCCTTTTCTCTCTCTGCAGGGCTATCCAGGAGGAGGCAACCTACCACCGGGTGCACCGTACGGTGCAGGCAGGGGTTCTTATGGGCCTCCCCCATCAGCTCCTTATGGAGGTGCTGCAGGGCAAGCAGGAAGCCCCTATGGCGGTTATGGAGTCCCAGGTCATGGAGGGCAATATCGGCCTGGGCCAGGTGGTGCCCCTGGTGGGCCTTATGGGGGTTATGGTGGACAACCTTATGGAGGCCCTAATTCAAACTATGGTCCTGCAGGTAATTATGGGCTGAGAGCAGATCCCTTTTAAGCATCTGTGGTAGCTCTGCCTGTGGGATTTAAACAGGCACTCACAAAACACAAGGAGACTGCAGATAGGCTCTCATTCTCCCTCAACATTGCTTCTCTCTCACTTTCTTCCCCCCTCACTCTCTGGTGGGATGATGGATAGAAAATGACTTACGTTCCCAGACAGTCTTGTAGAGACAGGGTTCAGTTTGTGCCCCTCAGCAGGATTACACGGCTGGAGTGATGACTCCGGTAATACTGAGTGAGGGCTAAACAGAGTAAGAGACAGATGGGCAAAGAGTATGTTTGTGTGTGTGTGCGTGTGTGTGATTACACTGTTTCCAGTAGTGGCTAAGCCTAAGTCAGAACCTGATAGCCTATGTTACCATCACTCCCCACAGGGACAGAATCCATCAAGGGTCTGCCCTGAAGTGTCACCTGTCCCTCTCTCCCCATTCATTTTTCTGACAATCAGTCCTCCCTCTACTCCTCCCTTTATCTCCCACCATATTTTTCTAACACCTCCTTTCGCTTCCACCATGTATTCAGGTAATGGCCTCTTCCCGAGATGACTTTTTCCCAAACCTTTGACCCTGTCTGCACCTTCATTTTTACAACTGCTACTTATGAAACCTGACCCTGTATTACTAAGGTTTGACAGGTATGCTTTAAAAGAATACAAGCTGCTTTTATAACCGCAGGAAGATTAATGATTTCTTTCTTTGTTTTTCCGTATTTGAAAACAAATATGTATTTAAAGGCGTCCTGTGTAATTGTCAAATGAACAGCAGTCACTGTTCTGTTGTTCACATTTGCACACAACTTGTAGAAGCTGAGCATGAAGCAAAATGGTCATGAGACTTATATGAGCTGTAGGAGACTGTCCTGCTTTATTATGCTGCTCTAACTTATGCAGCAATGCTGGTCTCTCAGTTGTACAACAACTGAAATACCAGTGTGTGTGTATATTGTTTATTAGCATAATTGGCTCAGTATAGTTGACTTGGATGTGATGAAGCCACCAGAGCCAGATACATACTGCATAGTTAAATTACACCTAGTTGCCTAACTGCCCCTTTGTTGGAAATGACAGTAGAACCCATGTGTCCATGCAGAGTGTTGTACTCTGATAGTTTAATAATTCATTTTATTATGAAAATAATATTTTACATAAAAAAAAGTTGATTTTTGATCGCGTACGCTGTTATTTATAGTTTTTAGGAAAAAAATTGCAACTGCCAAGAATTGGCATCGGCAGGTGTTACGAAAATCTGAAATAAAGCGTTTTCCACACAAACAAGTTGTCTTTGTGAGGTTTTAAATTGCAACTGGTGCATCTCTTATTACATGAATTGCTTGCAAACATTGCAGCTGGCAAAATACTATCGGAAGCCATATCCATTTAGTTTTTGCCCTTTATGTGGAGTTTGTGTTGGAGCCTGGGTGAAGCTTGGAGCTGAAATTGCCGATGTTGGAGATGGGTGGACTCCATTTCTAAGCTACCGTTGGCTTGTGTTGCTCACTGTTGACACTGGGATTGGAAGATGAGTATTTATTCAAGGCACAAGCACAAGTGTCATATATTTGCAGATGTGCGCAGGAAATTCATCCCAAGTCGTTCACACAGAAATGAATCCACAGGCTGTTAGAGGAAAGAGCAACAAAATACCTCTTTTTTTTTTTTTTTTAAGTCGCATTGCAATCCGTTCAGATAATGGCAATAAAAAGCATCCACTTCAGAAAAAATGTTGCATAGTGCATGTTTAATAAATATATTATCAGGCATTATTGACAGTCATTACTGACTGATGCTGTTGGTATGTTCTCTTACCCACACATTCCTCCAGCAAAGAACATCTCAAAGTTCAAAATGCATATAAAATGTAATTAGCTGGAGGAGTTATTTGGTGTATCACTTGCATATGAAGTATTTTTTTTATAGCGCTCATTATATACACTACTCTTTTCTAAATTGGTGCTTCTGAACACCAAAGCCAAAAAGACTGAGCCAAGCATAGATGTATTATTTTTTATGATCAATTTTCTTCTTGACTGTCAGACAGCCGTAGCGCGTTTCTTCATCTCCTAATAAATAAATAATTATTTGGCATTGGAGTGGCTTCGTTTCCAAGAATATTTCTTCTTCCTTTTTTTTTTTTCTGCACAATTGTTCGTTACTCCTCAAAGCCCAAGAGCTTTAGTGAAATAATAACCAGTAGAAAATATGAGGATGGGAAATAATAAAGAGAATAAATCACACCAGGTGGTTCAGACGGACTGAAGAAAAAGAGGGGAACAGCGATGGAAGCGGCTTGGAAAACAATCTTTAAGTGATGGGAATCTTTAGTCAGTCTGAATGCCTTTCTTTCCTTCTCCATCTCATTAGTGCTCTTATTTATTTATTTGTTTGCTTGTTTTCTTGCGTAGGTAACATCCCTCCTGGTGTTAATCCAGAGGCATACCAGTGGTTCCAGACTGTTGACACTGATCGCAGTGGCTTCATCAACGTAAAGGAGCTCAAGCAGGCACTTGTCAACTCTAACTGGTCTTCCTTTAATGACGAGACTTGCCTCATGATGATCAGTAAGTCATACAGCAGCAGCTAAATAAAATGCCCAACAGGCCATGAGGGGCCTCTGTGTTGATAAATTGGTTGTGAATGCTCTTATAGTGTTGCTTAAGGCAGAATGAAACACTGTGTAACTATATGAAAATACTTGCAGTGACCTAAATGGCTACAGCAAAAGGAGACGGGGAGGTTTTCTAGAAAAACAAATGTATGGAGAAGTAATGGGAAAAAGAAAGTAGGCTGGGTTTATATGGGAGTACTGTATCCTCCCCGCACTATACTTAGACTGTTGCCCCCCCATGACCCAGAGCCAGATAAGTGGTAGAAAATAGATGGATGGATGGAAGTACCTCCCTAAATCTATGAAGCTTGTAAACAGAAATGTCTTGTGTTTCTAAAACAGGGAGAAATTTATGCAGGCAGGAGCCTAAATAATGACTGAGTCATGTTTGTCCCTGTTCCCACTGTTGTTGTGCGACTATCCCTACATTCCAGTTGCATTTACCAGGCAGGGACTAATGTTTTCTATTACCATAATGAGAAGTGTGTGACTACTTTGAAATAACACAAGGAGAAGATCCATGACGATGAACGATCAGCTTAGTGGCTCTGCTTTAAAATAGCGCGGAATGCTAACTGAAAAAAAAATCTCTGGCTGAGCTCGTGCATTGTTTGTATTTCCTGTTAGACCTGTTTGACAGGACGCGGTCTGGTCAAATAGACCTGTTTGGCTTCTCTGCACTGTGGGACTTCATGCAGCGGTGGAGAGCGTTATTTCAGCAGTTCGACAGAGACCGCTCAGGAACTATCAGTGGCGCAGAGCTACAACAAGGTATCAGTGTTTGTACATTTGATTGAAGAAACTGGGGAAATATCTGTCCAAAACCATTTCACCCATTCATATAAATATATGTGCGTGTATATCTCACTTTCCTCTCCTCAGCCCTCGCTCAGATGGGTTACAACCTGAGCCCCCAGTTTTCTGAGACGCTGGTGCAGCGCTTCACCATTCGAGGTGGCCGACCCGGCATACAGCTGGACCGCTTCATCCAAGTGTGCACGCAGCTCCAGACCATGACTCAAGTGTTCCGGGAGAGAGACACTAGCATGACGGGCAACATCCGCCTAAGCTACGAGGACTTTCTGTCCGGTGCCATCACCAGGCTCATGTGAACCCCGTTTTACTGACAGTCCCTCTGCATAGTATCATTCCATGTTCAGGTCACAGTTTGCTCCTTTGCCATAAGTGCCCCCACATCATGCCAGTCCACGTTGTTGCATGGCTTATTGCTGTAAATAGACAAAGTTATGCATCATATACCTGAATGAATTCCAGTGGCTCTTTTAAATGGAGCTAAAGATTTCAGAGGATAGCTTAAAGGATGGCTTTTCATCGTAAACATACTCTTAAAATGTTAGAATATTGGATGCTCATGTCAAACGTGGAAAAAATTAGGTCAGGTCAGGGAGGTAAACCAGCATGTTTCAGACAGCGTGTGAATGGAGGGTGTGAAGATGCAATATAAAATTAGTGTGACTCATGAAAAGCCGCTCTAGTAGAATCCAAGAATTAAAATATAACATTACAAGAGTTTGCCACAGCTGCCTTGGTGACAGGTGACGAGGTTCTTAGTGCCTGATAATGTAAGCAGCTTTTTCCTATGCATTAATGTACTCCTGTGCCATTAAAACTATTCAAATACCTCCATGCACATCAGGAGTATTTCCAGAAGGTACTTACTTACAGTAAATGTGCATGACATTGGATATTACTTCATAGGTCAATATAAAGTCTTCTATTAAGAACTATATAGCCGAACTACTTCTACTTATAGAACAAAGGGGTTTTGAGTGTACAGACAATATGAATCTATTTTTTATTTTTTTGCCTGATTGCACTCTTGTAATTCTGGAAAAAACTGACCAAAGGTAACATATATATAAAATTGTGCCTCATTTTGCTTTTTTTTTTTTTCCCCCCCTTTTTCAACCCAATAAAATGGGAACTTTTTACACTCCACTTCAGTATGTATTCTGAACTCATTAAACATGTCGAGATGGTTTGTAATGCCAAAAGCAAATAAATTTTCATATTTATGAGTGACTCCATTACCCGCTTTGATATGCTCACATAACTGGAAAAGGCATACATGTCAATGTAACAGTTACACACTGAGTGAGTTCATCAGTGTCAGTGAAATGCGGTTGATTGAGTACAGGTTGAGTGTTTGTAATATTTCTGTTAGCAAGCCTTCAGTGTTTCTGGATTGGATTTTCTTTAACAGCACTTATGATTAGCTAATATTCAAACCTGACTCGGAAGAGCCTCTGTCTTTCCACATCTGGCATTTCTTTTTCCTCACCATCTGCTCCACTGACAGTCTGTGCCACGAGCGCTCCTGTTTCATTCCAAATCAGGGGCAATCCATCAAATTCTCTTGTGCATCTTTTTTTGGTCACATTCCACATCCATCTCCTCCTTAGCTGTTTCCCAACATCCTAATCCAGATCTAAATTTAGCTGTCACAGATCCCTTTGGGCACTTTATGTCATATGTGTCATATCCCTGCCACCCTCCTGTGTTTGTTGACATATGTTTAGCATCTGGACCGTTTTCAAAAACATTAAGTTCGGGGGCTTTGGAGTCGTGGCCAAAAGTGCACTGTGCTTGAAGGGTTTAGACCACGGGGAGCTGCGCCACACACTTTTTCAGGCTTCCGTGATCCAGCAGTGATTTAACCAAAGTCCTGTCTGTCAATTTTTGTGTAATGAGAAAAATTTCCCACCACTGACCATGCCTGACATCTGTAATTAACTTGGGGTAAGCAGAGCAGGTCTACGGGGCTTCAGCGAGCCCCTCTGTCAGCCTCGCTTTGTGATTTGGATTGATAAGGTGGGTGTATTTTTACATCAAAATTCTGGCTAGTGCAACTCTAAATCCCATTTGTTAATAAACAGGAACTGATGAAATAATCCTGTGACTGCCAAGTTTGCTAGTAAAGCAGAACTGGCACTAGTAATGTTTTCCTTCAGGCGATGAGCACATTTCACTTTATTTGACAGGACTGATCAAATTCCAGATGGACGGCATGGAGAGAGGAACTGCTTAACAGAATCATTTTGAAGCATGAAGCATAATCACCCACACACTTCTAAAAGCATTGCAATTAATGATAACAAATTTGGATATAGCTTTACCCCACCACCACCACCTTTACCTCTGCACAAACAGCCATTGAGTCAAGAGTCGGTCATCACTCCATGGCAGGCTGCATTCCAGGTGCTATAGATCACCTTTGTGCCCAGCATTGTTTGGGCAAAGTTGGCCCAGGAGCTGAAATATCAGTATCATCAATCATATACCATTTTACTACCCAGAAACCACAGTGGCATAGAGGAACATGTTTTCCTCCTATAGCCAAGTCTGAAATGTATGGTTTCCTACTAGGTGACTAAAATGTATTATTTTCTCTGTGTTCCTCACAGGTAGCCAAACAAAAATAAAGCCCCTTAAACTGTGTTTTTGTTTAGCACACCAAGCCTTTGAAAGTGTTTTTAAACTGAAAGAAAACCATCTGGGCACTTGATGGTTTTGCCATGCAAGATGGGGTAGCTCACGTCTCATCAGTGCACAGCACAATACTGGTGACAGATCTGTCAGCCGTTTGTGAGGATTTCTAGAGAGGATTTGTGCACCAATGTAAAGCAGTGACATTTTTTTAACCAGTGCTGTGGAATGGACAAAAGTCTTGTGTATTTTAGGCTATGTTAGGTTATTTGATCATCAAGTAATGCTGTTATTTATTTATTTTTCTATTTTTGCATATATATATTTTATTGTTATGCAATTTATTGGATACCACTATTAATTCCAGCAGTAGTAGATTTTGCTCATCCCCACCGTGTTTCCTTAAAAAAAATAAATGGATGTGTTTAGTCACTGCCAACGTCAAAGTAGTGTAGCACATTATTTTTACCGCTAAGCGGCGCTAAAACACCGCGAGAAATTGTTACAGCACCGCGAAGCTCGTCAACCAATGACGTTAAACCAGGAAGGCAGACTTTGACACGGAAATTGCGTCACTGCAGTCTCAACGTGCTAACGGTAAAGGTGAGTAAAGTACTTATGAAATAAAGTGTTTTTTCCCCAAAAAACATTCGAGTGTTTTCAGACGACCGCAGAAGCGTTGTGGATACACCTTTAGATCTAAAATGCCACTCCTCGAATCGTCATTTTTAAGTGAACAGAAGGTAAACCAGCTAGTAGCAGCTTTCAGTTTTGCCACATGACTTTTAACACAGTACTTTTGGTAACACCTCGTTATCATTAATTATTTTCATTGTTAGCATTTAAGTTTTAGATGATGTGCTAAATTTGTCCGAATCTTGTTCTCAAGTCATTCATTATCGTGTAATGGCTGGACTGACAAAATGACGAACTCCGTAGCAAATTTTTACTATATAACTTTAAAAAGAAATGCACGCTGTGAAACAGAAGGTGTTTGAATCTGAATGAATGACTGTTGAATTGTTGAGAATACCTCTTGAGTTCGGCTTACGTGAAACACGCAAACGAACACTAATTACCGGGATATTTAAACTTTTATTAAAGGTTAAACAGGCCCGAAAGAGCGGCAGCTAACATGAACTGACACCGACACTTGAAGGCTGTGTTGACAGGACAGAGAGCGACTTCTCTCTGTTAATACTGCCTCTTGGTCCCGCGTTTGTTTTGTCTGCTACTTGTGTTGTTGGTCGAGGCTAAGAGAGAGAGGGCATTAGAAGGACACCGATGTAATCCTTTTACTGAGTGGTGCTTGGCGTCCTCTTTATAACGTGAAACAACAACAAAATGCACTTTGGGTGCACTTATTTTGCACATTAATAAAGTATTTCACTCATGGGCTGACATCTTGCAAGTTTCAAGATGCCTCCACTGATGGGGGTAAGAATAAGTGTAGTGAATGAGGGTTACCTCAAGCTCAGAATTATGCAGGCCTTCTCTTGTACAGAGCAAAAAAAAAATATGGAGTTGGAAATTAGCAGAGTAAGTACTCTTGTTTCCAACAACCTGAATGAGTCATTTTGGTTTTGTTTTTCTCCCCATGAAGCACCTGGGAGCCCAGATCTGTGTGCAGTCATGTGGCCTGTAGTGTGGGCGGCGGTGCGGACCTATGCTCCTTATGTCACCTTTCCTGTGGCTTTTGTGGTCGGAGCAGTGGGCTATCACCTGGAATGGTTTATCAGGGGGACCCCCAAACCTCGAGAGGAAGAGAGAGGCATCCAGGAACTGAGAGAGGAAAGAAAGCTGCAGGAGCAAGAGGGTATGGACAGCACGAAGGTGCTCAGCCTCAAAGAGAAACTGGAGTTCACACCTAAAGCGGCTCTGAACAGGAACCGACCTGAAAAGAGCTAACCCCGTATTGCCATGAGAGACTTGCATTTGACCTTTTTTCAGCTGGAGGACTGTACACTGGGAGCAGAAGAATGGGGTGAACCAGAAGAAACCTTCTTCCTGTTCTGCTCAGCTACACGTTTCTCACTCACGACCACCCATAGGAGTCAACTTGCCTGAATGAACATTTTAGTAGCTGGAATATCTTTTTTTCTTGTAGTAAATCAACCAAAGTGTATGTATTACGCTGTATCTAATTCACCAGCCATCCTCTTGATGGTACGTGTGCTTGTTCACGCTTTTACCAATAACTTAAGCAATCGACTGTAAGTAGAATGCCTAATTATAGAACCTTTGAGTATTCAGGTTTTATGTGATTTGGAAAAGACCACTGTATTACTTACTTTGTTAAGTCACTCAAATGTCATTTGTCATTTCACGATTAAGTTTCATGTTACAAACTTGTCAGGGTTTTTTTTTTTTTCTTTGATCCTTTCTGTTTATAGAGACAGGAAGGCTGGCTGTTATAAAATAGGAGAAGAACAACCTTTGATGATATGTGACAGAACATAAGCCAGTATTGTGGGCGGTCTCCCAGGAAGTTTAAGCTGCTTAGTTGTTATTGTCTGCAGCATGTGCCCGGTACTTTCATTTTAGAAAGTTTGGATTTGTGTTGCTGAAAAATGTGATAAATAAAGGAAAATTGTGTTTGTGCGCTTTAGGTGCTTCCCTGAGTGATGTTTCAGTTAATGTTGGCATCCTTTGTTGGGAGTTATCAAAAGGGGATGTTAAAAAAACTTTCAGTCATTGTCAGCACTGTTTCGCATTCAGTTCTGAAGCTCTTTATTGTGAAACAATGCTGCTGCCAGTGACGGAAAGTTAACTTAAAAGCCAAAGGAAGGAAGTAATGACTCTGCTAATTCAGGTTCAAGGGGGAAATTATTATGCTGGGAAACCATTAACTGATTCACCTTTGAAATTTAGCCCTTGTACTATTTGGCCATCTTAAATCGATTAAAGAAACAGTCTCACTCAAAAAGTGAAGCTGTGAGACTAGGTTTAGAATTTGAAAACAAACCTATGAAAGTAACATTTCTTTCTATTTAAGCAGCTGTAAATGTATAAACAGCATTTAGCAAAGTTCTGGAGATAATTATTCAATATTTGAGTGTTAAAAATGTCAAATTCCCATCCATCCATCATCTTCCACTTATCCAATTCAGGCTGATTTAGCTCAGATGTTTCTTTTTTTAGTCCTTTTTCCCTTTTCTATATGTGTGAAATGTGCACACTGCACAACAAATCACAGCAGCAACAATGCAAAAGGAGCCTTAAATTGTTCCCCAGTCCCTGTTGAGAAGCTGCGCCGCACACCCAGCTCATTTAAACAGGCTCAGCCAGTCATATATGAGCTAATTATCATTTCGCTCTCCAGTCAAGCTCTTCGTTTCAAAATAAGAACACATCATTTTTCATACAACATAAACAGCCAGACTTGTAATTGTGCTCCACCAGATGGGATTAATAGGGTCCTTTAAGCCTCGTAACAGCCCACTGCGATAAAGCTGCCATTAATAGTGTGCCAGCTAGTACTGCTGTAATAACTGAGGCGGTGTATGTGGAGGCTTTTTTTTATGGGTTTAGATCAAGATAACAGTAAAGTGGCACTACTGTTTATCTCTGACATGCATCTTATATCTACGTTATAACCACTGATGTTTACGTGTGAACGTTACTTTTGAGACATGCATCACTAGAAAAGCATAAGGCAAAAATATCCTTTTAAGGGCGTGATGTTGGTAAAACAACAGTGCTTCATTTTCAAAGGCTGATGGTTTTTTTTTCTGTGATATTTTAAGCCATGATATAACTATGTATGTATATGTGAGTGTTTATGCATGATGACTGTAAACGTGAAGTTGTCTTTGACCTCCCCTTTGTTGATGTGTTTACTCCAGTCCCTCAGCCATGAAATAGAGGAGCTTTCCTAATGGATGATAACCTTTCCAGCGTGCCAAGCTAAGTTCCGCTACGTTACCCTGCCAGCTAGTTAAATGGGAAAGATTATGGAGTCCAGATTTACATTGGCACCGGAGTGCTAAACACTGTGCTTATCAGCAGCCATCTTGAGCCATGTACTCCCCTCTTAAGTTTGCTATCAGCGGAATGACCTGCTCCACTCCAGTGACACCGGTCGTGCGTGTTTAGAGTTGCAATTACTTCAAGCTGGTGGAAGTTTCCATTTGAAACTAATGAAGATGAAGAGGTGGAGGTGAGGCTGCAGCTAAATGTACCAGAGTTAATAAGGAGTGTGCGTGTGTGTATGTGTGTATCCTCCTGGGAACAATCAGAGGACAGGTTGGTCTTCTAACAATGGCCCCGCTCCTCAGACCTGGACTGTACTGTGGGAAACAAGCACTGAGGCTCCTGGGAAAGGATGGGGTTGCAGGGAGGTGTTCCATTGTTTCTGCTGGAAGATGGGGATAATGGGTGCGGGTGATGCTGGCTGTTTTTTTTTTTCTTCTTAAGGAGGTTCAAACCAACATCCTGAGTGGACAGGCTGGAGACATACTCCCCCTGCTGCAGGAACAATAGAGCTGTCTGTCTGCTGGAAGGGCACCACATCCCCCTATTAAATAACCACCACCATACACACACACACATGTGCTGAGAAAGCGGATCCAGGAACACCTAACGCAGCGTGTACACTGGCAAAAGTCTGAACAAAAACATACCAAGGGACTCGTATTTGTGAAATCAGTGGAGCATCCTGGCTTAACTAAAAACACTACTTTTCCTTTTAGTACAACATGTTCAAGGAAATCTAACCTCAGCTCCCTTTATGGTATTGCTTTGACATTTTGGACACCGCAGGAAGAGCTTATCACACTCATTTAATATTCTTAAAACCCTCTTATTAAACATAAATATTATTGTGCTCCAAGCGTTTTTGCCCACAATGTGGCAGCTGGTGCCAGTTTAGTTCACCAGGTTGAGCAGGTGACTCATGTTTCTATATCCGAAGGAAAATTCACTTATCTGAGATGGCCCAGAGTAAAAATGAAGTCACGATAATCCTAAAGGTTTGCAATACAACTATGAGCATTACTAATGAGAACTGAACTATAGTGAAACTTAAAAACATTGCAATCAATTAATAAAGCTCATAATCCTGATTTAGAGCGCTTATATAAATCTACATTCTTCGTGCAAGGCAACACGTCAGGTTTGTTGATTGTTTTCATGAATGATTGGATGGTCTCACTGAAACACGTGATGGAATTTTTCTCCTTTCATAAAGGATGGTCCACTGTATCCTCTGCTTAAGAAGGTAATAAAGGAAGCACCAAACCACTTTTCTTTAGTATTTAGAAAGTTCAAACAGTTCCTATTATGGCTGCCACACAGATACTTCTGTAGTACTTCTCTCAGTTAGGAGCGTTCCTAAGCAATTATGACTATCTGACAGCACCCCATCTGATTTGCTGTCCACCTACCATCTACTGATAGTGTACAGTGGATTAGCAATCACCTTTTCACACACACACACACACACACACACACACACACACACACACACACACACACACACACACACACACACAC
>JAVDPK010017239.1:0-13820 GCA_034780415.1 Cichlasoma orientale | reverse complement strand
GTGTGTGTGTGTGTGTGTGTGTGTGTGTGTGTGTGTGTGTGTGTGTGTGTGTGTGTGTGTGTGTGTGTGTGTAATGGACTGACGACATGGTGGAGGAATCTCCTTTTTCAACAAGTCCTCAGTGGAGAGCCTGGGGGGAAGAACCTTTTTGTTCCCTTTGACTTCAGTGCTCATGCATGTGTGCACATGCAGTGATATGTGTGCGTGTGTGTGTGTGTATAAATGCATAATGGGAGCACATGAGGTGCAGAAATGTACTGTGTTCTCACCCTGTGTTGAGACCGCAGGATCAGAATTTCGGTTAACATCTCTGATTCGACACACCGTGCTGATCAGTGTAGTGCGGCTCTTGACATTAACATGCACATCCCCAGTTCACACTTTTACATTTGACAGTAGAGCTCTGGATCACACCATCCTTGTCTTTTAAGCCTTGTTCATCTCTGTCAGATGTCAGCTTTACATTAGGGCTACTTTTTCGTTGAATGGATGGATATGTCACTGTCTCTCATGTCTCACTGTTTCTCTGGCCCAGTTAAGAATTTTGGGGGGGGGGGGGGTGTAGCATCAAAAACAGAGACACTGCTACTACTTAGGTTCACAGTTACCACAATACAGGTATAGGGCTTGGCGATAAAACAATAGATTTTAGTTCATTATTATATGCCTCTTCTATTTGTTCAAAATACAATTGTATAATGTTCTGCAGCACATTTATCATGTTCAAAAAAAAAAAAAATCTAAATTAACCTCATATCCTCACTGAGGAGTACAAATGAACCTTTAAGCTTGACGGAAATAGTGATTTGATTTATATTGTGACATATATCGATATTGACCAAGATGAAAAAAATTAACCTGATAAGATTTTTTTCCTTATCGTCCTATACAAGTATATTTATTTTATATTTTTAAAATACATTATCCACTTCCCAGTTCAGGTGTGTAGTTCGGCGTGCACAGTTGGCACTACGTTGCTTCATCAATCATGGTGTTATTATTGACAAATGACAAATGAGTGTGTCCGAACTTTTGATTGGTACTGTACACAATCCAACCTCGTCTCTTTTGGTATATATCTATATTATCAGAGCTGACTACTTAAGACTACTTAATATTTTTATTTGAAGTTATTGATTAATGATTAATGATTGATTACTTGATTGCTATTACCGATTTTATTGTTTTTCTAAAAGAAATCTATCAATTTTGAACAAATTGCAGTTTTTAAGTCTTTATTTAACTTTTTCTTTTATTTAGACAAGGGTTTTGGAGTAGAGTTGATCAATTCAATTCAAGTTCATTCAATTTGCTTGGATTTGCCAAATTGGGATTTATTGATGATAAACAGGGCTTAACGGTTTATAGTTTATAGAGTTTAAAAATCTTCTACAATACCCTGAAGCCTGATGCTGACATGGAGAAAATTGCTGCATCCTAGGTTTAATTTATTTATCTTGTAAATGGCCTTTTTTTCTTTGAGGTGAAAGAGAATCAAACTATGATAAAGCTATCTTGTGTTTCCCTGTTGTTATTTAAAATGCTTCCAGTGCTCATGCTTTTCTTAATAAATGAGGTTTTGTCTTTTGATGAGGAGACTGAAGTAATTAGTGCTCACTTGCTCAATTATTCATTATTTATGCACATCCATCCACTCATTTAGTGAATTTTTAGAGTTGCAGGGCCTGATCTCAGCGTGTACTGTGTGGTAAACATCACTAATGAGTTATTTTATTTTTCTTACAAGTGACAAATGTCAATCCCTTCTAAATAATGATTCTTTTGCAAATCACGTGATTCACGCTCTGCTCGCTGTGGTTTGGGTTTCTTCTGGCCATGATTATATCCTTTAAGCTCTTTATATCTATGACTGTGATTGACACATTTAGTGGTCTTAACAACCACCGACACGCCTCGGCAACCGTCTGTCACTCAAGACCCCCCGTCGCCACAGTAACAGGGATCTAGAGAGGGGAGGGGACCAATTCAAAGGGCAGATCCATGACAACATATTATCCCTAGCAACCTCACCCCGCCCCTATTGCCTTTGTTACTCTTTCAGAAGGGTTGAACATGGACCTGTTATAGTAAAGTCCTTCAAAAACCCATTCGAGAAGACACACAGACAAACTTTCCAGCTCTGAATAACTGAGTCAGCTCCTGAAGGCATCTTCTTGAATGCTTCGGATGGCGAGACTAACAACACTGTTAACTACTTTTTTTTAGGTCTAATTCTAGACCTAAAACCTGTGATTTAACTCAGTATCTTTCATGCTAATCATCTATTTTGGTTTCATATTTGTGTGGGTTTGAGACATTGGGGACACTTGGGGACAGAGATGTCCTTGCTGAACAAACAGGATGGTTAGACAGTCTACGGTATTTTTCTTAAGGGTGTTTTCATGCAATAGTGGCTCTGAGAATTTTGCAAGGATAGAAGGAAGTTGTCATTTGAAGCATAAAGCTGTTCTGTCCCTTTGTGCAAGCAGTCGTATTCCTATAATGCATTTGGACCTCTCCATGTCTTTGTGTAAATAAAGAAGACAGTTAATCTTGAAAACTTAGTCTACTGAGACTTATTTCACAACTTGAGAAGTGTTGTTATCAGGGACAATCTTAGACAAGGTACATTAGTAGATTAATTCTCAGGATTTATAGAACATAAATGTCTGTACCAAATTTAATAAGATTCCTAACATTTTACCAAAATTCAAGCAACACCTTGTGAGTGTATCATGAAAATTTTTCAGACACGAGGTGCAATCTTCAGAGTTCAGCAACTCGCCCATAGAAGCAAATTGATTTCAATTTGGCCTCAGACGTCGTCTCTTTTTGGATTCCTTCCACTTTAGCTGCTGTTTTTTGATGACTTCTTGGATGCTAATCTGTGATTACACCATCAACTTCAAACACACACAGAGAACAAACGTCTACTTCCAGAACAAATTTCATCATCGTGAGCCAAACCTCTGGCGAGTTTTCAGGAGAGCAGTAGGCAATATCCAAGCCCACAGGTGGCATTTCAGGTCAGGAGCATGACTAGAGTGTGTGCATTATTTTTAACATTCACAGGTTTGTGCACAGTAAACTAAACCCAAAGGTTCAGATTGTCAACACAGAGGAAATTCAGGGGAAACCATCTGAACTGAGGTGAACTGAAGCACACAGAGCATCGAAAAGACTTTTTGGATCACACCAACACAATATTTGGTCACCATTCACCCTGCTCACCTTATTTGGCTCATTTCCCCAAAATGAAATTAAGGTTGGGGGGGTTACCCTTCTGACACAGGAGTGGAAATCCATTGCTCATTCCTGATGGGCAAGAGCCTTGTATTTAAAACATCTTTACAATGTAATACACTCTTCCTGAGTAATTTGGATTATTTATCTTATTTGATGATTGATTTGACTTCTTTTTAGTTTTTACAGTTTGCTGCTCACACTTTTGAACTGTCAGCCTTTTCTACATTATTATAATGCGCACGTCATTATTGTATAATCATATTGAATCAAGTAGTGCAATTCAAAGCAAAAACAAAAATCTTCAAAATACTAAATACAACAATTCAGAGCTGCCTGCTTCTTGTCAAAGCAATTGTTGTTTTGACTGCATCTGTTGCAGCTACTGCACAAAAGGTAACAGAGTTAAAATGTATAAAAATGTATGTCAGGATGGAGACAGATGCGCCACATGCTGACCAGATGGCATGGCCATGTTTTACGTAGGTTATCGCATCATTCAGGGAGGTGTGGGATTTGCTCGAAGGATAAGCGGAAGAAAATGGATGGATGGTTCTTATAATATACAATCGAGGAGATAATCACATTCTGTGCAGTTCATACATTGCTTAGTTAAGCTGGTGTAAGCATTCAGTTGTTACAGTTAGTTCACAACAAGCTGTATTAACTTTTTGGTCAGATGTTTGGATTTATTTTGTCATTTGTTAATGACTCATTGACTAATTATACTAATTCTCTTCTATTGTGTTATTTACCCCCCACCCCCCAGCCTTACTTAATATGTGGATATCCCTCTGGATACTTGATCAGGTAAGACGCCATCAACTCCACTGTCACTGAACAGCTTGCATGTATAACAAGGTCTGCTGTGCATGTATGTGTTTTTTAGAAGGCTACTTTTTCTCTCACAGCTCAGATGGAAATGAGCCTTATGAATATGCATACAGTCCTCGAGCCTTCTGAGCTAAAGCTTGCTGCCGTGTCTCCTTCCCATCTTTTGCTCTGTTCCTCTTTCTCTGTCATCACTTCTACTCACTCATTCACTCAGTCAAAAACTCCCAGTGCAGAATCCTGACATTCAGACGTGAAAATAGATCATTGATGATATTCACAAAGAATATCCAATGTGAAGATGAAAGTTTGTTTGACATTGTACAAAAGTCTGAGGAGAGATTAAAGATAACAGTGTGTTTGTAAGTGTGTGTGTGTGTGTGTATGCTCGAACAATTATGATTCTTTTTGACATGCTGTCTCAGCTCTGGGAGAGTTGTAGCAGTTATTCTGTCTTGCTTCACAGATTTAAAAACATCCTCTGTTATGTAATATGGCTATGTACCTTGACATCAGGTCAGAGACATACAGTGTGCTTATGTAAGCAGTATACTTATATGTTGCTCCTGATAATAACCTATGTAATAGATTGATTATAAATATTAATAAATGTAACTTTTTTATCAAACCAATTTATGCTCTCAGAAAGACCTGAGGACAGAGATCCTGTATTATTAGTGCAGAAACACACACCCCTGTTTCCTGTTCTGATAATATTACATTTGCTAAAGCAGTGCAATTAAGGATTAAGAATTCGCTTTAGTTTATTAGTTTATATGCATTGTGTCTGATATTGTTTTTCCCTTGCAATCATTGCCTTATATTTATTGTATTTATGTCCTACACATAAGTCAGTGTACTTATTTCTGCTTTTTTATCTCAGATTTCTCCTGACATACAGCACAACCTCTAGCAGCACAATTGTCTTTTATTTCTATCTACTTTCTGATTATTTTGATCTTTATTTGTACATTACTGTACAAAAGCACATAGATCGCCAGGCTTTCAGAAGGGCTTTCAAAGTTTTTCTTTAAGCCACTTAACACTGACCTGTAAATCCTCAAGCATAAACAAGGCACCAAACTCACCGGATGAACCATTGTTGTGTCCACACATAGCAGACAACATAGCAAAGAACCAACTGGAAATCGGGCAATTCATTCCCATTTCTTTAGTTGAAGCTACAAAAAATAAGCCAAAGATAACAATTTGACAGTTATGAAACAGAATTTTTTGCACCAGTGAGGTGGTTCCTAAAGAGCTATTAGCTGAAAACTTGGCATATCTCAGAACGCTGTGGAGTGTGCCCTTAATACATTCGAGGAAATTGGACAAGGTGGAGGACAAAAGAAGTGTTAGACCTAAAAAAAAAACAAAAAAAAACTACAGCAGATTTACAGTATCTGAAAGTCATTTACTTAAGAAATAGGAACAATCCAGCAAAGACCTGACACAGGGCCTGAGAAATGCATCTGGACCTCTAGTTAATCGACTGTTTACTAAAGCCTCTTCAGAAATGGTCTCAGTGGAAGAGTGGCTGTCAAGAAGGCATTCATAAGGAAGGGAAACAGGGAGAAAAGGCTGAGATATGGCAAATTGCACAAGAACTGGACTGAAAATCAGTGGCAACAGGTCTGATGGAGTGATGAATCATTTCATGGATTGAAAACAGCCTCATTTTTCAGCATGACAATCTTAAACATTCTGCCAATACAGTAAAAACATACCTGGATAGAAAAACACACAATGGAACACTATCAGTCATGGATCGGCCTCCCCAGAGCCTGGACCTCAACATTATTAAAGCAGTGAGGGACCATCTTGACAGAGAATAGAACAAAAAGCAGCCAACATCCAAAGAAGAGCTTTGAATGTCCTTAGAGAAGCCTGGAGAACTATTCCTGAAGACTACTTAAAGAAATTACAAGAAAGCAACCTAAGAGAGTTCAGGCTGTGTTGAAGAATAAAGGCGGTCATACCAAATATTGACTTTCAAGCTTGTCAGAATTGTACAGACTCTGTTTTTGCCTTACTATATTACCATTTATGCTTGCAGTTGCACATTTCAATAAATCGCTGCACCTATTTCCCATTTTCCTAGCAAAATATAAAGAAATGGGGGTGGCTCAAGACATTTACACAGCACAATATGCATTTATATATCACATTGTTATGGTTATGGTTGTGCTTGCAATATTTTTTAACGCTTTTTTTTTTTTTTTTAGTTTAAAGTCTTGTAATAGCTGGAAAATTTATCCTATTATTCTGTGAAAACAACAAATGTTTTCTGGTGTTAATGAGTTCATCTATTTATCACAAGAAAACAAAAGGTTGTTTTCTTTTTTTTATCATCAATCAGAAGTGCAATCCCAGCAGGGTGCGACTACAGTGAAACCAGAAGGAGCTTGGCTCGTCTTAATAAACATGAGTTCCTAGATTATAATATTCTTGCTATGCGTTTCTATTTTTCTTTATCATTTAGATCATACATAAAATTAGACTATTATTGATTATGATTCATAAAGATATAGGCATTCAAGCTATTCTTGCCGAGCTTGGTTTGTCTTCTCACCTTCATGAAACAGAAAAGAGTAATGTGTGAAACGTAGCACTCAGTAAAAACAAACTATCATAGTTAAATTGTGTCTTGCTGTCTTTCTCCCTATTTGCAGTGAAGTATACTACTACTATTGTTAGTGAGAAAAACAGCCTTTCCCCCCATGCTTTCCACATCTCTGTGGTGCGAGGTTCTCAGGAGGCAGCAGCGACTGCTCTCATCTGTAAAAGTTAAATCAAGTGCTCTATAAATGTAAATGTCTGTAGTTTCAGACCATGAAAATGTGGGGGAAAAAAGTGAGTGCCTCTTGTCATCTCTTGTCAGCTCCTACTTTAAGCTAGAAATTTTAGATTAAAGAGTATGCGCTGAGCAGTACATCAGAATGTGCTTCAATCAAGGTCGAGGTCTAACATGACCAGAAAGTGCATCATGTCTTCTCGTTACAATCACAGTTAAAGTCAGCTGTATTGTCAGTTCTGCCATATGGACAAGACATTAGCAGGATCTAAATAATGTTGCACTCAGCATATGAAGTATGCTGAGTTATATACATGTTATATACGTGTGAGAGAGAGACAGGCAGGCAGACAGACCGACTGACTGATAGACAGAGAAACAATATTCAGATCGAACATCCTCATTTAAGGAGAAGACTGGCTCGTCTGAAGAGTCATGGGGGAGTGCACTTCAGTGATCCCGATTAGACTGTTAACTTCATCAGTAACCAGATAAGGAGACCAAGTCGTCTTCATGGCATAATTATCCTGTGATCCTGAAAAAGGTTATACTTTCCTGTTAGTGTGAGCAGTTCACTTCATAAATGTGTGTTACTGCTCAAAATCACCAAAGAACCTCTCTAAGGTTTTTGAGATATAGGCCCTGATCCTAGTACTATGTGTATATAATCTCTAATACAGTGATGAAGGCACACAGTCTCGCTGCCAGCATGTCTGACCTTAGCACAGTGACACGCACATGAATTATGCTGATTGCTGAGCTCCTCATTCATGCTGCTTCAGTGACCCAGTAATTTCAATAAAGCAAACACGCTTGGGAAGTGCCTTATTACCCATATGGTAATAATGGGGGGACGAGTATTCATGCATGTGTGTGTGTGTTTACTGGTATTTCTTATGTTGTGGGGACATCTGTTTTCTAAGTCACATTATGAGGACTGGTTTCCTTTTTGGATACAAAAGCAATTCACTGGTAGGTGGTTATGGCTATATTAACATCTAATAGGTAAATTTTCCATTAGCGTTTCAAAAGTGTTTTCACAGAAAATTGAACGTTTTTCATTTGTGACACAAAAGCTTCCTGAGATTAAGAAGTGGAAGGGAGTAAAACTCGAGGATAATCCAAAGGAGGGTTGAAGAATGGTACCTGAGCTATGTGATGTGCTGAGAGCGAAGAAAGAGAGGGGACATGTAGAGAGAAGAATGAGGGAGTGATGGGGAGGTGAAGACAAGGTTAAGATGAATGAACTCATAGTAGCTGCTGGCTAGACTGGTGTGTGTCTGTGTGTGTGTATCAGCGGGTCTAAGTTTATATACAGCGAGTGGTATTGTGTTTCTTCTCTTCCTGCTTCTCGGGAACTGCCAGTTTGTGTGTGTGTGTGTCTGCACTTAACCTGAGGTGTGTGTTGTACCATGAATTATAGATGGAAATTGAATCAATAGTGTAGTGAATTACTGCCAGACAGGCTCTATATGTGTGTTTGTGCGCACGTGTGCGCGTGTGTATGTGTTTGTGGATGCACTGATGTTAGCATGAGTCTGGTTGTCTATTGGCCCAATTTGCTGCCTCGCATTTTGCGTATATACATAAATATTTTCTTGCATTTTCTCATCTTCAGGTATTCTTCTACACCATCTCTGTGATTATTTAACTGTGTATGTGGGTGGGTGTATGCATCTTTATTTCAAAAACTCAAGTCTGTTTCTACCAATTACCTTCCATTAACAAATGTGTAATCCCTTTATTTCTGTGCAGGATTGTGTGTTTGTGTTGTGCTTGAGTGTCTGCTCCAATAAAACAGCACCATATGATAGAATGCCAGTCTCACAGCAGAGTGGAAAAAGACCTCTGCAGATTTACTATGCTATTACCACACACACAAACTCTATCACACATACACAGGCTGTGCAGGAGAAAACTTGTAATGGCCCACTGCCCCTCCAAGGACGGGTGAGCGAGTGAAGAGCAAGCAGAGTAATCACAGTTAAAGAGAGAGAGAGAGTGTGTGTGTGTCTGTAGGGAGGTGAATAAATGCACTACAGGGGACACAGGAATGGTTTGGTGCTGGAAAAAATGGATGTGGATATGAACAGAGTGGAACATCCTGTCCCATCTACCATCCTTCACACAGTCACACACACACACACACACACACACACACACGCAGACTGGTTTGGTGTGGTTCTGTTAGTGTTCCTGAGCAATAGAATAGACAGATGAGTGAATCCAGGATACGGAATGTGTTCCAGTACTCCAAACATGACCATTTAATCGCTTTAATTCCATATTTCCCTCAAAGCTCACTTAACCTGAAGCTTCTCCACATACCCGGTATGCAAATGTTGCCACTGAAGTGAAACCTCTAAAATTGAGTCTTGGTTCTCAACAGGCAGTACACACAATACTGTAAGCTGCAAATTAGAGAAATGAAATAATACGAGATTCTCTCTCTCTCTCTTTTTTTTAATAGGATGATAAGTCGACAGTATTGATGGGCTGCCCCCTCATAGTGCCACCACTCTGAGCAGAGTTCTTGTGAGAGAGAGAGAGAGAGAACTTTTATGAAGTAATACTGTCCATAAAGTCAAAATCAGGCATTAGGTTGCTTAGGAAGTCTTTAAATTTGCTAAATCTAGTAATAAGTTTGATAAATTAGCAACAGTGAAGTCAACTGCAGTGTGATGACCACTGTTGTCAGTGGAATGAATATCAGGACTGACTAGCTGAGATGATACACACTCACCAGCCACTTGACACCTTGCTAGTACCCACTTGGACCCGTTTTTGCCTATAGAACTGCCTTACATCTTTGTAGCGTAAATTCCACAAAGTGCTGGAAACATTCCTCGGAGATTTTAATCCATGTTGACATGATAGCTGCTGCAGATTTATCAGCTGCACATCCATGAAGCAGATCCCCTGTTCCACCACCTTTCAAAGGGGCTCTATTGGATTGAAATCTGGTGGCTGTGGAGGCCATTTGAGTACAGTGAACTTATTGTCATATTCAAGAAACCAATTTGTGATTATTTGAGCTTTGTGACATTGGAGCATTATCCTGCTGGACACAGACATCAGAACATGCAACCATGTTCTTATGGCTGATCATAAAGAGATAGGCATGGTCAGCAACAATACGCAGGTACTCAGGTATAGGCTGTGGCCTTTAAATGATGCTCACTTAGTATAAAAAGGTCCAGAGTGTGCCAAGAAAATATCCCCTACATTATTACATCACCAGCACCATTGATACTTTACAAGGCAGGATGGAGCCATGCTTTCATGTTGTTTACACCTACCATCCACATGTCTCAGCAGAAATTGAGCCTTATCAGACCTTCTAATTTTGGAGAGCCTGTGCTGAATTGTTGCCTCAGTTTCCTGTTTTTAGCTGACAATAGTGGCAGCCGGTGTGATCTTCTGCTAATGTAGCCCATCTGCTTCAAGGTTCATTCAGGGATGCTCTATTGCATACCTTGGTTGTAACAAGTGCCTATTTGAGTTAGTGTTGCCATCCAGTCAGTTCAAGGCAGTCTGGCCATTCTTCTCTAACCTCTGATAGCAACAAGGCATTTTCACTGAATATTTTCTCTTTTTCAGACCATTCTCTCTAAACCCTAGAGATGGTTGTGTGGGGAAATCACAGCAGATCAGCAGTTTCTGAAGTACTCAGATCACTTATTCTTGTTAACAAGCAGCCAAATAGGTGTACCCAATGAAGTGATTGTTAGTGATTACTGTGATTATTCAATGTGGAATTTCTATCCGAATAGAATAGAATTTGACTGAATAGTCAAATATTTGGTTAAATCCTTAGCAGTGGATCTGTCATATCCCACACATCCAAAAGCATCTTTAATAATACACAAGAATTTTGGAAATAATGAAAAGAATGCAGACTCAGAAAATAACCATGGACTGTGCTGCATGATCTGAAAATTAGAGTGTAATAAAGCTCATTGTGTAGATGGCAGTCCACACATCCAGTACTACCACCCGAAAAGATCCTGACTCTGCCATTGTTTTGGAGTATTCTGCTTCAGAGTACAGGGGCTCAGAAATGTTTTCTGGGTGTACTGTTTTTTGTTTCAGCTTGCCTTTTCTTTTGTGCACTTATTGAAAGAAAATGTCTACATATTGTTTCACTTGCAAAAACAGCAGGAAAAGAAGCTGCCGTGATGGGTATTCTGCTCTTGTAGCAGTTAACATATTGGGCTCTATTTTTGTGTGGGTGCACTGAGTTTCTGTCTTCTCCTGAGCTACTCATTTGTATATTACAGTACATTTCATACCACCAGAGCGGATTTTTCCACCATACTTTCACTATCGTTGTAGTGGCAACTTTAAATCAATATGTCATATAAAATTGTGCAGTGCCACTCACAAAGGATATAGTACCAGCCATAAAGTGAAAAAAAAATGTAACTTTAATCGAGACATTCACGGCAACATATTGGGCTGCTGTAGGTTCACAGCTGCAACCCTGCATGTTCTAGGCCATTAGTTTTGTCATAGAAAACTCAATTTCGGTCTAAAACAGTCAGTGCACCATGGCAGGGAAAGCACTGCTGTTAATGGCAAGAGTGGATGTGATTTACCACGACTTCCCATATGTGCTGTCTCCCCCTCCATACATGTACACTGTGTACAGAGAATCATTCCTGCCTGCACAGTGGCAAAGAAGATGGGAAAAGTGCGCCTAACACAGTTTACTATCAGTATACTGGACAAAACTCCTGCATTCACACAGAAATGAACCTTTTAAGTTAAGCTATTTGAGATATGAGCCTCAAAAAAGCCGCTGCAAAGGGGTTGTAAGATCTAAGCAACAGATGATGATAACAAAGCACAAAAGCATAAGAGCACAGCACTGCTCTTGTCATTGTCATATAACATTCAGGATTGCTTGGCTCAAGACTAATCATCTAAACTGCCTCAACATCTACAATACCAACTTTAAGAACAGACAGTGACTGTCTGTGAGAACAGAAGTGACTGGTATATTTGCCCAGTAGTGCAAAAGATGCTGTTGAGTGACAGTTGGTCAAAAGATGAATCCAATTTTCTGCAAAGTGACCCTAGGGCACAGTCACTGACAATACACCTATAAGTGCCTTTTGAGAGGGCTCTTTTCACATTGGTCGCACAGCAAAAGCAACAAGTCAGCAGCTTCAGGATCCATTCAGCCACAGTGCTGCTGTTTTGTCACACATTTTGACCGCACTAGAGCCTAGTACACAATCATGGTACTTACACGAGTAAATTGGAAGACTGTAAAGCTGAAGCTTCTAATGATGGTTCTGATCACGTTTACAGTACATTTGCAATGCACAAAGATTTCTGTTGGCAGACAACGGATGTTAAGACAAATATTCTAATTCATTTGATTTTTGTTAATATAGAATTTTGGAAGCATGAACTCCTATTAAAGTGGGCACTACAGCCTTAATAATATTTGTCTCAGAAATCCAAATAATCTGTGACTGTTACGTTTGTCTTTGAAAAACAGCAAATTAATTAAGTTTCCTTGCACCAGTTTCATCTATCATCAGTTCTATATCACGTTTTCCTCTGAGGAGTATCACCAACAATGAGTTTCCAATTATAGAAGTCAGCTGCTTTTTAAGATCACCTTAAGACTCCTTCCAGGGGTAACAGTACAGGATTCCAGTCCACAAAGTCATACTGCATGGTGCCAGTTCATATAAAAATGCCCTTATCCTGGTTTAGAGAAGAGTTGACCAGCAGTAACAAAAAGAACTACATTAAATTGCTGACTGACAAAGATAAAAAAACAATGATTCCATTGATCCATCCATCCCTTTTCTCAGAGAAACCCAGATCTCCCTCTCCGCAGCCACCTCCTCCAACTTCAGTGATCAGTTGAAAGCTCAGCTCCTCTTCTTTACCCGAGTGCACATCTGATGGTACGATTACAAAATTGATCATCAACCTGCAACCTAGGGTGTCCTGGTGCCACGTGCACTTATGCACATCCTTATGTTCGAAAATGGTGTTCATTATGGACAAACTGTCATTTGCACAGAAGTCCAGTAACAGAACACCACTTTGGTTCAGATCAGGCAGGCTATTCCTCCCAGTCATGCCCCTCCAGGTCACACTGTCATCCCCCACGTGAGCGTTGAAGCGTAAATGACAGTCGGTACCCGTTCCCCGGCCCAAAGGGGCAAGGAAACAACCCTGCAGTAAACTATCATACATTAATTATGTAGTAATCTGTACATTCAAACAAAACATCTCTGATCCAGGAGTACTGTTTTGTGCCATTATGTCAAAAAACATCTCACTGGTCACACCAGTCTTTGACCACTGAATAATTTCCCTAATAAATCCTCAACCTCAACACCCACTTTTGTTTAACCCTTTATAAGGCACTCATTGAAATACTTTGTAATTGAAGATTTCAACCTTAGAGTGTTATTGGAGGGCATAACAAGACTTAATTACTTTTGGGACATTTTTTTAAGGTCAGTGAAGTTACCATATTTGGTTCCTTGCCCGTGAGTGGAAAACTCATAACAGATTCATTACAACATCACATTAGGCCATTTCTTCATGATCACATTCTTCAAGACCACATGCTTCTTAACCTCACTGAGGCACGAGAAGGGCCTCATATATACAGTTTGTGTGTGTCACTTGTCCTATAAAGGGTTAACATGTTAGGAAGTTTATTTATTTGAGTTTCAGTGTTTGCCATCATCCATTGCAAATGGAATAGATTTACATATTTAAATTAACACTGGTATTTACAAGAAGTTTTTCGTTATTATTTGTTGTTTGAGTCTGTTAATGTCAAGTGCGTTTCTTCTGCCTGTGGAATCTGTGTGCATTCTTATGAATGTAACATCTGGTTCACACGTGTGTGTGTGTGTGTGTGTGTGTGTGTGTGTGTGTGTGTGTGTGTGTGTGTGTGTGTGTGTGTGTGTGT
>JAVDPK010017237.1:0-13837 GCA_034780415.1 Cichlasoma orientale | reverse complement strand
GCTCCATGACCTCCGTGCTGGCAGTGAGGCAGAGAGCCTGGATGGTTTTCTTCATTGGGACAGGAGACGGGCAGCTCCTCAAGGTGTGAAATTCTGTGTTCAATCCTTCAGAGGCTAATTTCTATATAATTTCCTCTTCCGCTCATCGTTCTCCACCTTCTTTCATGTGGTGGGCAAAAAAATATTCAGCAAAGATTCCGTCTGCTCACTCACATTGTTAAAGAACAATATTGTTGTTAGCACAATATTTACTTTGATACTCCTCCGCAGCTCATTCTCCCACACCACCTTCTCTCATCTAGTGCATGAAAGTAAAGACGTTTTTCAGGCTGCATTTACTCTCATGTGTAATTTATAATGTGAGTTTAACAGCCTTAATGGATGGAGGGATGAAACTCCATTAGTCCTTTGTATTTTATTGTGATCTAATGAATTAAAGATTATCTGAGCATTCCCACAAAGTTAGATAGATGCTACTGCAGATCAGTCTTCTCAATGAATTGATGCATGAGTCTGTATTGAGAGAGGAGGAGACTTCCAGATGGGCAGCTTCACTTGCTATACAGATCATTCAGCGTGTTATAACCTCTCTTTACATTAACTGGACCAGAATAATCCTGGGAGAGTGTAGATTATTAGATGCATTTCTATCTGTGGGTAAATCAGCCTTTTTCTTTGCTCACCCACCTTTCCTCTGTAATTCCTGCAAAGGTAGCACGCTGCTATCACCTTTCTCGCTGCTTTGCGTCTCCTGGCGTGGAAGCTTCGCATAACCTGCAGCTCTCAAAGGACTTCCTTCATAAACTGGCTCCACTTTGAAGATTGTGCTGTCTGTTGTCACCTTTGCTTTCTCACATGCTGCTGTGATTTGCTGGAATCACTGAGTGCACATCCCCAGAGACTTCCGCAGGTACCTGCCTAAACTGTGTCAAAACCCCCGAGCAAAGAGGCTGTTACGTTTGGTCCCTGCAGAATCTCACTGTTCAGAGACAGCCCGTTAAATTCTGCTCCACAGGCAAACACAGCGCAGGCTACTTTTCTGAGGACGGTCCGCTCCGTGATGTGGTAGATCCTATAATTTCCCATCACAGCATTCCAATTCAAGCTCTCTCTCTCTTTATCTCTATCCATCTATCTCTCCCTCTCTCTCTATCTCTTTGGTTATTACCCCCTTATTGTAGTGTATCTACTGCTAAGTATTTGTAAGTTAATATAATTACATTGTAATTATAGGTAAAATTCAAGGATTCAATGATTCTTTATTGTCATTCGCATCACATGTAAATATGCATGTAAATTCAGTTTAATTTTAGGGGCTTTCACACTTAGTTACAGGACATATTATAAAGTGTTAGCGTCATTATATTTCCGTGTAAGGGCCGAGTGCTGTTCTTCTTTCCATGATCCAACGGCGTTCGACACTGCTGAGTTTGCAGATGTTGCTATTTTACTGTCAAGTTGTTCGTGTTGTCCTTTTAGTTGTTCTGCTTCCCCTTCCGGAGCATGTGGGTTTGTTAGTGGAGCAGTTCGGGTCATGAAGGTATCCGTTTCTGCTCCCGCTCGAATCCGAGAGCAGGAGGAGAGAGATTTGCTGCACTTTGAGGATGTTACTCAATCGATCTGAGGGGGTTTTACTGGAAGCATTTGCGTCAACATTTGAAATGCTGCCATGTTCACACCCACGCTTTCAGCATGAACACCACCTTCAGTGCCTCATAACTGCTTTTTGACTCATAATCACCAAACATTATGGTCATTGTGGTCGCAGCAGAGCATTTGTGTTGGCGCATGCAAAGAAAGTGAAATGACCAAAAAAAACAAAAGATGCAGCATCACTCATCATCCGAGCGGTGGGAGGTTTTACTACACAAAAACAACAAATCTCTTAGAGGCTGGAGACGGGCTCAATGAAGTGACTGCTTCACTGTTATTATTCCTAACTCCTAGTTTTCTCTCCCTGTTGGACTGATCCCAGACTGAACGGAAAGCTGCACCCTCACACTCACCATGCGCTCACATGCATGCCTCTCCCCGTCTCTGTGCCAGTTTCTTATTTTTATTAGCATCTTTCTCTGAGTATCCTAACTTCATGTTTTATCTTATTCTTCATATTGTCTCTAACAGGCTGCGTCGCCTCCATTTTAATGCCTAAATGAATTTTGTGGCTCCACTAGGACTTTCGAGGGGTCAGAAATTTCTCAGAAATGGCTCGTCTGATACTAACGTTTGCCGTCCTCTGTTGGTGAATCTTAAGCTCGAAGAGAGACGCGCAGCAGACGCTGCACTGACAGTTAGACCGTGCAACACAATTACAGTTGCATCACATCCTGTGATTTAGCTGTGATTAAATCAGGCAGCCGGGAATAACTCTGCAGAAACGTTAAAAGCTAGAGGCCGGAGGAAAGAAATGTAACACAGCAAATGTGATAAAATGTCCTTGTTGTTGTCAGCTTGCTGTGGACAAGAACTATCACGCTGCCTGTCCCACGGTGCTCTACGGGACCGACGATGACCGCCAAGTGTTTCCCAAATTGCATCTGGATCCAGTGGATCATAAACATGTGTATGTGCCGTTTAGAAACCAGGTACTTCTGTTATTTCCTTGTTATCTTAATGTCACATGGACCTGTGCTGCATGTTAAAGTGTTTCTGGATGTTTCTGTGATTCCAGATGAAGCGACTTCCTGTGTCAAAGTGCAGCACATACACAACTGTGCAGGAGTGTTGGTCTGCACAGGATCCATACTGCGTGTGGTGCGGCTCTAAAAAAAGGTCAGAGAAACGACATCTGCAGCTGACGGATTCAAACCGTTCTGAACTTGGTGATCATGAATGTTTCTGTTCCCAGCTGCACGTTTGCAGATGACTGCACGGATTCAGACTGGCTCTCCGTTCCTGATGATTCCCGACAGAAAATGATTTCCCACAAAGTTGAAAAGGACACAAACGGACAGGTGCGGCTCACAAACACACTTACAGATGTGGACAAAATTGTTCTGTTAAAGAAAGAGACACGACACAAAGATCACTGAAATAACTCGAAAGTGACAAAAGTAAATAAATAAAAATTTACTGAAAATTAACTCGTGAAAATCAGACATTCCTTTTGAAATGTGGTTCAACAGAATTATTAAAAAAAAAGAAAAAAAAATGAAACTGACCTGGACAAAAATGATGGTACCCCTGGAAAAGATTGAATATAAGTTCATCACAGGGACGTGTTAAACTGAGGTGTGTCCTGTAATTAGCATCACAGCTGTCTCAGTCAGTCTGCCTGTTTAAAGGGTGAAAGGTCGTCACTGTGCTGTTTGGTATCGTGGTGTGTACCACACTGAGCGTGGACCGCAGGAAGCTCAGCAGAGCGCTGTCTCAGGAGACGAGAAAGAGATCATTAATGCTCAATGGAAGGCGACTGAGGAGGACGCCACTACTGAAAACAAGTCATATAAAATAGAGGGACTGGAATTTGCCAAACTGCATACTGAGAAGCCACAAAGCTCCTGGGAGAATGTCGTCTGGATCACATCAGCTCCGTGTTTACAGACGCAAACATGAAGCACGCGATTAAAAGATCACCGCTGTGAGACGTGGAGGAGGCTCGGTGATGGTCTGGGGCTGTTTTTGCTGCATCTGGCTCAGGCTGTGTTGAATCTGCGCAGACACAGTGAAATCTCACAACTATCGAGGCGCTCTGGAGCGAAATGCGCTGCCAAGGGTCAGAAAGCGTTGTCTCGGTCAGGGGTCCTCCAACAGGATAATGACCCAAACACACCTGTGGACAGGTGCAGAAGACTCACCGAGAGTTACTGAAATCACTCGATTGCCTCAAAAGGTTGTGCAACAAAATATTAAGTTAAGGGTACGATCATATTTATCCAGTTTCATTAGCTTGTTTTTTTTTTTTAAATAATTCTGTTGAACCACAATTCAAAAGCAATTTTCATGAATTCATTTTCAGTACATTTTAATTTATTATCAGTTTCAAGTTATTTCAGTGACCACTGTGAGGGTCTCTTTCTTTAACAGAAGGGTTCCAACAGTTCTGTCATCAACTGCCGCTCTCATTATGTCTCATTTCCTTTTTAGATTTTACTAAAAGTCCATGCACACCCGACTGTGGGCCAGAGCGCAGCAGATATCTTCGCCTGTCAGTTCTTTGCAACTTCCAGACAGCTTTGTGGACAGAATAACCCTCGTCCACTATTCCCACAATGCACCTGCATCCTGTCAGATGGAGCGCTTCCTCGTGATGGTCGGTGACTTCACAATACTTCACATTAACAAAATACAACCAGAAACATTAATGACAGAACTCATCACAACATATTTGTCAACAATAACGGATGTTGATGTTCATCATGTTTTACAGGCCTCTCTGCTACAGTAAAATTTAGACTTGGGTCAACAGCACTGTCAGAAAAACTGACGTTAATCAACTGCTCTGACATCAGTGGACCGCCCAGTTCTGCCTTGTAAGTCCTTCAATATTATAAATAAATCAAAGATTCGTACTGTGGAGAAGCTACAGTGTATCTAATGGAATTAACAGACAGAGATGAAATACATTATCAGGTACCAGCTATAAATAAAAGAGAATTAAACCTTCTTCCTGGATAAAGCTGGAGAATTATCTCTTTTTACACAGGAATCTCATCAAGCGAGCACTCGTAATGTTTACTTGATCAGATGTTCCTTGAGTCACATTTTCATTGGTACATGTTCTTGGGAGTCAGCACAGTAAACTGATCCAGCTTCCTCAATTCAACCACAGTCAGAACCACTCGTCTCAGACTCTCTTCCTCTTATTCAGTCAGGATGTCTCAGATTGAATGTCTGTTTCTGACGTCCTCACTGACACGCGCACACACACACACACACACACACACACACACACACACACACAAACATACAGATGAGACTAAAGCATATAAGAAATGAAAGAAAAAGAATTACATATTAGATAGAAGATGCATGAAAAGAGAGTGTCACACCTTTCATGTCTCATTTCCCAAACTCCACACCCTTGATTCCTCTCCTCGACTCCTTTCATCTTGGTCCCTTCCATCAGACATGTGAGCAGAGGAGGTGGAGAAGAGAGACGTTTAACCAAATTAGACGTCCTCTCCTGATGTCAGTTAAATATGACATCAATGGATCATAAATGCTTTTGTTATAACAAAACTACAGCTGTATTATAATCTTAGATGTAAGCGTGTTTGTGATGGTTTATATTTAGACGCAATGTAACAAGATATCAGGCCTCTCCTTTGTGCTGAAGGTAAAAGCACAAAGAGCACACCTGTACTTCCTCAATTATAGCTCCTCCAATAAGCTTCCGCTCTTCTCTGTCCTCCAGTTAGGACATCCATCAGCGTGGCTGATTTCCAGGTCACAGGCATGAGGAGGGTGGAGGAGAGGAGGAGGCACAAATTAATGAAACGAGAAATCTTTTGTTGGCTGTTGTATTTTGAGGCTTTCTGATCCATACACAAGGACTCCGTTTATAAAGATAAAAACCTAAACTGAGCCCAAATTTGTCTCCCCTTCATTGTCACCTTTTATTTTGTGCTCATCTCACCACCCGCATGTGACTGTTTTCTGTTCAGGTGTCAGCAGTGTATCAAGGCTGGTTGTGGATGGAGCAAAAACGGCTGTTCCTGGGCTAACCACGGAGTCACTGATGTAATAATGGCTGTTTTCACGGACTTAATTTGAGCCTTTCCACACTTCACACCTGTCTGTGCAAATCCAACATCATCATTCGACTGTTTAACATTCAGCAGGAAACAATGAAACCATGTAGCAAACAGACACGTTAAAGGGCGGAGTTATTTGCTGTAACAATACCATTTATTACTTTTTTAATACAATGACGTGTTCAGTTTATAAAAAAATCAAATACTTCTATTAGCAGACCACATCAGGTCTGAGATCAGCTCTAATAGCATCTGTGCAGTGCTGTAATCTAAGCGCTGGATTTGTTCCCTCCTGCAGGACCGAGATTGCCAAAAGCTGAAGTCTGCGACGACCTTCTCTGTGAGTCTGACCCTCGCTGCTCCTCTGGCCCCTCGTCTGCATTCAGTGGAGGTTATGATGTCAGCAGAAGGAAATGATTTTAATCTGATTGCTTTTGTGTTTTGCTGTCAGATCCCAGAGATCTCCTCCATCACTCCCAGTGTGGTGTCTCTGTACGGCAGAAACAGTGCAGAGTTATCAGGTCGTAACCTCAGTGACGTGAGAGGGGTGAAGATCTACGTGCACACTGACTGTATGCCAAAAATGTGAGTCACTGTACAGATAACTAACATGATGCCTGGACTATGAATAACTAATTATTATTACTGCATGGATAAACTAGAGATGGAGTAGGAGGGGGGCACGGCTAACTGTCGTGTTCAGAAATTTGACTCCTGAACTCAGTAGGAATTTGTTCCTTTCTACCTGTAAACTTATTTTCAGGTTTTCTGCACGTTATGATGATGTTAGTGAGCCTGTTTCTCTGTGTTTGTGCTCCGGTCAGAGCTCCTGTTTGGAACAACACTGGTGTCAGTGTGAAGTTCCACATTCCCAGTTCGGCTATCAAGGGCGTGGTCAACGTATGCGTTCTCCTCCCAGACGGCAGTTGCCACGGTGAAGCTAAAATCACTTACAGCTCATCACCATCCTGCAGCAGCGTTGCTCCGAGCAGCAGCTGGAGCAGGTACGCACAGTTCTGCCTCGTTATCGATAACCGCAAACTCACAAACTTACAAAATGACGCTTTATTTCATGACAGCTTCTTTGCAGTATTTGGTGATTAAGCGGAACTTGTGGCAATAGATGTTTTTGAGGAAGAGGTCACCATTAACGAAATGAAATCGTTTTTATTACCAAACTCAGAAAACAGTGGCTGTCCATCAGACACTTTGGTCCACAGCAGAACAGCGAAGTCATCCTCACATTTGTTGTGGATGCCCGTGACTCTCAGAGGATGACTCAGTCCACTCCCGTATACAGAAATCTCTTAAATAATCTTCTTGTGGCAGCCACTGAAGTATTGGTTTACCATCATATCAGGGGGTCATTGTAAAGTGATGCTTTCTCTGGGCTCAAACATGTCTCATTTTCTCCCCTCTGCTCCGCGTCCGGCAGTGGGAAGAGGAGGCTCACAGTCATGGGGTCCCGCCTGGAGCTTGTTAAAGGGGTCGTGCACAGCCACGCCATGCAGGACGTCAGACGTCCCACAAACAGCAGCGATCAGGTGAATCTGTAGATTCTCATTATACATCACATATATAATTTTCCATAACATCTCTCTTTATTACAATTCAGCATCACTTTGTTTAAATCTTCTTTTATTGAATAATTTAACATAAATGCATGAATTTGTTGCCACATGCATCTGAAAGCATTTTCATACACGCAGCCACAACATTAAAGCCGCCCGCCTGCTGTTGTGTGGTTTCCTCTCGTGTCACCAAATGAGGCATGCACACGGGACCTGCTCGTGTTACTGCCTGCGACACTCGCTTCAGATCTCTCTATGCTGCGTTAGCCTGTGCTGTCGCTGATATTCTATATACACACAGAAGTGCTCGTGTTAAATGTAACATCTAAGCAGGATTTCATGTTTGAGAAGACACAAACCTCTGCTAGTGAGTGCGCTCTGATGTGAGCTTTACTGCTGAATAAATGAATGAGGAAATGAAACTGAGTGTTAGAGGTTCAGTGCAGCAGGAGGGGAGGAGTCAGAGAGAAGCTCGGTTTGCTGAAGAAAACATGGCAGCCAGGAGGTCAGTTCATAGAATCTGTTACCCCGGTAACTGACTCAGAGTAGAGTTTCCCTCATCTCAGGTCCAACAAACTCAGCATTCTAACTAAACCTGCTTTGTGGAGCATTCCAACTCTTTTGAAAATGTATTTGTACAATGCTTATTTTATCTTGTCACCATCACCACCGTATCACACCAGCCGCACGCTGATTGTATAACACAGTATTTGAATTCACTGCAGACTCTCACCTACGACGCACCTGCAGCTGGAAAGAGTTCCAGCAGCGCTGTGTTTCTGAAAGTAGCCAATCAAACCTGGGCCTGCCCCACAAACATCTCCTACTATCCAGACCCCGAGTTTACCGGCTTCGTGGCAGCGACGATAGGACGCAGCGTCCGCGTTATCTTACTGGTAACGTTGTTTCTATTTAATCCCACATGTACAGCCGTGTGACATCAGTCCATTAAAGCTCGGACTGTTTTCTGTTGTTTCAGAAAAAGGCCGACAAACTGGGGATGACAAAAGATGAACTGTCAGTGCGGGGCGTTCAGGGCACGAAGGAATACGACTGCATCATGGAAGAAAAAGAAAACAATAAAGAGACGAACTTTTTCACCTGCCTGATTGAAAACCTGCGCAATCCTGAAATCGACCATTTATTGGTAAATCTGTCTTTTAAGCGAGGCAACACTTGTGTTTACAACATTACAACGTTTGTATTGCCGTGCAAACTCCTCTGAAGTGTAGTACTGTCCTCACATTTCAGGCACTAAAATTATAGCTTTGATATGATTTCCAATATAATGCTACAAGTATTTTGTGATATTTCCTTAGTACTCGTACAAAGAGGAAATATTGCGACCCATTGCTGTGCTGTCATGTTTTCTAGATCAAATATGGTGACAAGACGGTGAACCTCAGTAATTCTACATCACTCCGGGCCATTCTGATAGTGATTTTCCTGCTGATAATCATATTCATGGCCGGTAAGTGATTTTGATACATTTGGCTTTTTCTTTTGAAGCTTGAATCGTTTTCAGAATGATGGAGCAAAAGTACTGAAAACCTTTTCTTCTCCACTTTGATGACGTTCTAGTTTCTCTGCTTGGCTTAAATCCGTCACTCTTTGTCTTTCAGTGTTCCTGGTTATCTATCTATGGCGACAGAGACACAGAACAAGGATGAACGGACTCTGACCACTGATGCCCTTTTCTGTATTGAAGCACTGATGCCAATTTTTGTATTCAAGTATTACCGTATTTGAAGTCTTTATGTTTTTTCCCCTTCAAAATCTGACTTGCTGCTTCGGGGAACTCATTTCTGTGTTGTTTAAAGGTACAGTGTGTAAAATCTCACCACTAGGTGTCAGTAGATTGCAGACTGCAAGTCAACTGAATTCTGTTTTCTTACCCCTCCCAATAAATGGAGGCTGGAAAACTTTATGAAAGGGGTCTGACATGAGTCGATGAATCAGTGAAGCTCCCTTCTGTCCCATGACAGTCATACTGAGGTGAGGATTTCCAGGCCTTTTCTGTCAGTAGGCGCTGCTGTTTTTGCCACTGTGAGCTGCTGTCAGCTGATGTTAGTGAAGCTTTCTTTGATGTGGATCTTATGGTGTTAGTGAATAAACTCTCATGCAATGTGAGAATGTAATCAAACTGTTTATCAGAGGGAAAGTGTGATTTTTAGGACACTGGAGTCTAACATTGGCTGGCATAATGTTAGCTTATAACCAGCTGTTGTTGTTGTTTTGCCGGCTCGTTGTCAGCTGTCCAGAGATGGGAGGGTCACATGTCTAACCTGCTGACAATAAGTAATCACGAATAAATAAGCATGTTTTTTTGTGTTAGAGCCTTGACTTCAGTTCAGGAGATGAAGGTTGAGGTGAGGAGGAAGAGGATGAGGTGGAAATGAGGGAGGAGAGAGAAATAATGAGACATGATTGAAATATACATGCACAAATGTTAAATGGTCATACAGTATATAGTTTGAAAAATCCATTTGTGATTTAAATTGAAAGTAACTTATAAGGCGTAGTACTGTATGTATGCGGCCGGTCTCATACCACTGATCAGTGTATGAGTACAGCATTCTTTATTTCAACCTCAAAAAGTTCCTTACTGTTCCTTTAACTCAGGCATAGTTTTGGAAGACACAGAGTTTGGATTCATGTACGAGGCCACCAAGCACACTCTTTATGTTTTAATTTTTTAAAAATATTTTCAAATTTGCTTCCATGTTTTGATTGGTAATCCAACAATTCGACAGCTCCAGGCACTTTCTGCAACAACCATTGTGATACCTTTTGTTGGTGTTTTTATGCTTTCCTGTTGTATGTATTTATTATTTTCATATATTTTATACTTTATATTTTACTTGCAAATAAAGGCTTTTCCCACAGTGTTGAATTATTTTGTTAAAGCAGCACACCACTTAAGCTTTCCTTCTACTACTTCTACTTTTGAGTGACAGTCTGTGGCTGTACCACTTATTAAGTAATTCTATTTGAGCTGGAAGTGTATCTTTAATAAAGTAAATAAGATTTATTTTCCATTGGTGGCAATGCAGCAGGAGAGAGAGAGAGATAGAATTGGAAGCAGAAATACAGGTAAGCCTACAATACAGAACTTGTATTGCTGCCAAAATGATATTAGCGTGGATGACATGCTTTTCACAGCTGTGTTACATTGATAAGAACAGCATTGGAGGCAAGATTAATAAATAAAACATCTGTTATTGCTCTGGTTCTGGTGTCACTGAGCTTGTTGTAAGCTGCAGCCTGCAGGCCATAAATGCAGTAAAACTCAAGTACAATTTTGTTCATGTAATGCGAGGGAAGAACTTCCCAGAGCTGACACTAGATGTCTCCTTTGCTGCACTTTAGTCACCATGCAGGACGTTACACTTACAGCACACTAGATTCTTAAATGCTGTTTGGAGGCGTCCAAGAACATGGCCTCTGCACAAGTGATGGAAACATTTTTGTGTGACAGCTGTAGGATGCACACGAGAAGAGCACAAAACATGATTTGTTGTCTGAGTCACTGTTACTGTGCCACGTGCTGAAATCCACTCGTTTTCATTTTCTGCAGGTTGTGAGTCTGCGGTATGAAAGTCGGTGTAACATTCTTAAATTAATTTAACACACAAAAAGACGAGGGCTCTGATTGGTTGCTTTGTTTCCTATTGTGTTCTTATTCTACCAGTCATGTTCAGCTGTGCTGTCAGAAGACTTTGAAGCTTAATGTTCATTAACAGTCAGACAACGGAACACACACAGACTTTACATTTTTGGACATCAGCTGATTGACTGATTTGTGTTTACTTTGTGCGTATAAAGAAATTAAGTTTTCAGTTATTAGTAACAGACTTTTCTTTTTAAACAACCAATTGAGGTAAATGTGTGTGTGAGTGGAGTTTAATGCCATTCCGGTTTGGGCACAACCACAGCTTCTGCTTACTCACTGTTGCAATGATGGTACATGCGCAGTGCTGCTTTAGCTGGTTGGCTTTTATTTATTCTCTCTTTGAATTATTACTGTCTGCACAGCCGACATGCAAATGAGTTTTTACACCTACTGCACACCTTTAATGTGTAAATAATGTCAAGTTAAAGTGACCAAGTGTGTGATTTAAGTCCTCAACAAATCAGCAGTGGCGCGTGTTCAGTTTGAAGTAGTTCTCTCCTGGCGGTTCCTGTTTCAAAGTCTGATTTGAAGTTATGTTTATCTTACTGCCTTAAACTCCTACAGTAACACCAAATAGTCGTTGGCCGCCGATTCTGCTGTCAAACACATTATGCACAGAAAATATTACCACAGGGGCGCAATCCCCACCTAGGCCAGTAAACCGCTAATAGTGCAGAATTTGAGTTTTCTTCCTCTGCGAGAGAGAAAACTCAGAACCAGAGTGGGACCAGAGATTTAAAGAAGCTACCATTCATTTTCACTGTGGCCATTTTTTTTAGAACTACTACAAGAGTATCATTTCTTATTAAACAATTAACCCTTTGTCTCACTTTTCAAGTGGGATCCACAATCAGCAATCACAGCATCTCACATGCTTATTTCTATTTATCTATTTGCTGCATTAAAAACACCCAAAGAGAATAATTATTTTTGACAAAGAAAATGTTGTTTTTTTTTCTACTAACGCAACACTTCGGTGACATTACTCTGATGGTGTCACTGCGTTGTTAATCTATCATGAAGAGAAATAAAACACGCTCAGCAGCCGAGGTTTAAACATGAAGTCAAAGCAGCTCATTGTAACAGATGATGTTCATGAAAAATCCTTGAATGCCGCCTCGGGATGCTGCAGTGACGCACCTGCAAAAATGTATCCGGTGTATTTTTGTGTATTTATTGTGTGTTTATCCAGAACATTATCATGACTCTGTGCACAGCAGCACCGTTTGTCTTGTAAAAAGTCAAATTCAGCCTGATGTTTGGAGCCCTCAGCGCACCCTTACTTAATTATGTTGAACCTTTTTTTGTTGTGTCGGTGTTTGTGAAAAGATGCGGTGTGATTACAAACAGTGCGCAATGTCTGTGTTACAAAGACAATCGCTAAATGAAATATTTCCATGCATTGCAGTTTTAGTATCACTGATTATTACGTTGACATCGACTTAGATTTGTTTTTCAGTGTAGAGAGAACTAACTGTCTCACAGTAAAAATCGCTTCTGGAAGCCGGAGGAGAGTGATGCCCACACGATTCTAGTCCTTACTTCAGTGGCTGAGTGACTTGTTGGCAGTTTGCAGAAGTTGCAAAAGTACAGACGTTCTGTTTTTGTAAAATGATACGACCCTAAAAGGTGGTAAACCACAGAGATATCAGGAAGTGCTGAAGTACATCTGCTCTCACCACACTGTTGGAACTGAAGCTTCTGTTCGCTAATACTGTAATAGTCAGTGCTGTAGCTGTAGATGTGCAGGCCATTCTCATTAATAAATTAATGATCTCACAAATTCCACGAGTTTCCAGTTTTTCACGGTTGTTTTGGCTCGGTTCTGTCAGTTGTGGTTCTCATAACAATATTTGAAATTCCTCTCAGTATTTCACTCGTTCACATCAGAAAGAGTGTTAGAGTGTTAGTTAACACTGAAGGGAGTCATAAATATGTACACATAAACATTCAGAACTCAGAAAGATTTTATCTGTCAGTTTAAAGAAGTAAAGAACCAAACTGACTGAGATCCTTCATCATGCAGCAAGATAATGACCCAAAACTACAAAGTTCATCAGGGGCAGGAAGTGGAAGGTTTTAGACAGTTCTAATCAATCTCAGACTTAAAGCCTACAGAGCATTTTACCTGCTGAAGAGGAGACTGAAGGGAGTAACCCCTCAAAATGAACTACAACTGAAAGAGGCTGCAGCGAAATCTGGAAAAGCATCATTTAAAGGAGAATGTAAAAGTTTAGTGATGCCCCAGAACAGGTTTCCAATCTGCTGCAGGGCTTTAATGTGACTTTTACTTGGATAACTAAAGGATACAATAATACAAATTGAAGCCTCCTGTTAATTTCCCACGCTTAGTAAGTCAGACCCATAGTATGTTTGAAGAGGGTTTGAATTAATTTCCAGAACAAATGACTCGATTTTAACTGATGGAGCTTCAGGCACACCTGGGATCAATAGTAGAGCCGATGTGGAGTTTGTTGATGGATTTCAGATCAGTTCCACCATCTATCTGTTCTCCAACGCGCGCTCAGATCAAACAAACAGAGTTCGTCTCATTTGGCTTCAAGGCGAAAAAAGTAAAACTGATGCACTGAATCTTACACATTCAGCTCTTGCTTAGCATATCACTCTCAATACAAGATCAAAAATACTTTTTTTGGCTTAATATAAGATTTTGAGACAGTTTTTGCAGTGTAGCTAAGACAGCTGGGTCAGTGATGGCTTTTTAAGTAGCAGTTTAATTACAGCCACCTTGAAGGTCTGTGGTACATAACCAACTAATAAAGAAAGATTGATCATTTTTAAGATTGAAGCATCAATAATTGGAAAGACTTCTTTGAGCAGTCTAGTAGGAATGGGATCTAATAAACATGTTGATGGTTTGGAGGAAGTAACTATTG
>JAVDPK010017236.1:0-13841 GCA_034780415.1 Cichlasoma orientale | reverse complement strand
GGTACCGAATAGTAACAATAGCGCCGACTAGTCGAGTAATCGCGCACATCCCTAATATATATATATATATATATATAAGATGACTTGGGAAAAACATGTTAATACCCTCACACTTTTGTGAAAATGTCATGTACACACTTGCAGCGTGCTTTCCTGACAAAACTGAATAATGCACGTAAGAAAAACCACATCGTGCGTCACACACACGAGCAAAAGGTCTCAAGGACGCACCATAACAGTATTAGATTCATATCTGCTATTTTTCTGCTTCTTTTCATGTTCAGTGTAATTAACACACAGCAGTTTATTAGGCAAACCACACAGTACTGTGACCTGGCATTTCCTGGCTGGGTTTTTCCTGGCTTAAAATGAGTCTTTGCGGGGTAACGACACATGTAAGCACAACTGCTTTGCAAACTGTTATTATTTTACATTAGAATAAATAAACTCCACTTTAAAGAAATGATTAAAAATATTTCTATTACACTGTCTCTTTTGGGGATGCCAACATGTTCTGCACACAGGAAAAACCCTGCCTGATATATTCATGGCTTTCCTGTCCTGTATTGTTGTTGGTTATTTGTCTCTTTACCTTCAGCTGAGTGTTGAAAGCATCTATTTCTAGCAGTTTGGCCCTCGTCTCTTTCTCCACAGCATCAAGCTGCTCTCTGAGCTGCTGTCTGCTGATCTCTTTCTGCTCAACAGCTTTCTGCAGGGACGACAGACTATCACCTAAATACACACACATACAGACAGTGCCAAGTTATTAAATCAAAGCAATTTCCAAGCTATACAGTAGTTAGCAGAACAGTTAACCAGTTAATCAGACATGATATTTAATATTGAGAATGCATGCATTTCTAAATCATTTTATTAACTGTAATATCTGCAACCAAACACTTACTGTGAACCTTAGTATCAATTAGTCAGAAAGCAGGAGCACTAAAACATTGCACGAAACTCAACAGAACATCATGACATTCTTCACTATTTTACAATAACCAGCAGATTTTACCTCAGATGCATCTCAACCGTATCCAAATGACAAGAATGACCAACAGTGTGTGCGTGTGAGCGAGAGTTCGGTGTTTGTGGTACTCACGGTGCAGACTGTTCTGCTGGACCTGTTTCAGCTGCTCATTGAGACTCTGCTTATCGGGAATCAGCCTCCCCAACCACTGCTGGGAGTCCTGCACGCAGCCAGAAAGAGTAGCAGAAACAATTAACACGTATTCATTTCACTCGATTTTTGCCATATGAGTTTCTAAAGTAATTAATATTATTAGCTGCTGATTTCATTTGTTTTGCACACCTGCAGCTGCTGCTGTAAAAGCGTGATTTCAGCAATGCGCGTCTCTCTGGTCTGATTGGTCTGCTCCACCTCTTTCCTCTGAGCTGACAGACGAAAGCGAACATCCTTCAGTTTACCCTCCAACTGGCTCTTCTTGTCATTCTTGAGAAAAGGAGATACAGGATAAATCATATTTAACACTTAAAAACTGTGAAATAGAAAACCAGAGTCATGACATGATGTTAAAGGCAGATAGTTGTCAGTCTCTCTGCGTTAGCCCTGTGATGGACCTGCCTGCCCCACCTCTCTCACAATGACAGACGGAACAGGCTTCAACCTCCTGTGAACTGAGAAAAATAGCCTATTTTTGATTGTGATCTATTTTATTTTGTTTTTATAACTATGTTTTGAAAAGAGTTCATCTTTATTGCTGGAAGCTGATTGCTTCAAACCAACTGTTTCTGGCTACATACAGCTCGGTGGGACTGGATTTTCTTTTGCAAATCCAGCTGCTTATGAAAGAAATGTTCAGGGTGAATGTTTGAAGAAAATTTCAAGCCAAGAAAAACTCCTTACAGTACAGGGATAAGTAACCCATGAAAGCACAAGCAGCCCCTGGTAGTTCTTTCTTTTAATAATCAAGTAGCCTTGCTGTTGCCGGGTGACATACTGAGCTCTGCCTCTTTGTAACCTTTCCCCAGCAGCTTATATTAATCTCATGTCTTCTGAGTGTATACAACAGGATTTATTATGTCACTCGGTGTAGCTGTGTATTTTCTGAATACCAGAGCCTCCAGTTCAAACTCCAGTGTCTTCTTCCTGGCTTTGAGCAGCACTATGCTCTCCTGCTCTCGGTTTCTTTGAGTCAGAAGCTCCTGCCGCCGCTGACGCTCCCACTCCAGCTGACGCTGGCGCTCTAATTCCCTCTTAGCAGCCTGCCACACAGACACAAAAAGTTCTGTTTATTCACACAACACAGTTTTACATCTCAAAGAACTGCAACTGCACCACAAGACTGAATGCTGCATGCATATAGTACATTATAAACGCCATTACACATGACAAGTTATCTGCTGCAGGGGTGTGAATTGGGCTCTTTACTGTAAGTCATTTAAAGGGGGGGTGGTGAGCACTAGTCTGCAGGAGATGTAATTACAAGTCTGCAGCAGTTAAGCTTCAGCCTAGCTTTGGCTCTTCAATTAAAATGCAGATACATGGTAATCATGTTCCCTCTCTCTCTCCTTCATACCTCTCTCCTCTCTATCTCTTTGCGCCTCTCTTCTTCTCTCTGTCTCTCCAGCTCTCTCTGTTTCTCCAGCTGTTTTTCTAGCTCCTGTTGGCGTCTCCTCTCTTGCTCCAGACGTTCACGCTCCTGAAGCACAGACGTATAAAAATAAGCTGGCAGAACAAACAAACTCTGTTATTTGTTGTGTCACGCTGATGCATTTTCATATCCTCAGAGTTTCAACAGTGAAATTAAATAATTTACTGACACAGGAGATTGCAGCCAGCCCTGTGAAAGCACTGTTTATTTTACGGACTTATAAAGAAGCCATAAACCATGAGCAATTCAAATGTTGAGTGCACATTCGAAACAGCACCTTTCTCTCCTGTTCCTCCCTCTCCAGCGCAGCCAGCCTCTCCTGCTCTTTCCTCTGCTGCTCCTGCAGAGCCTGACGTCTTTTCTCCAGCTCCAGATTCCCTCGCTCAAAGTTCTCCCTCTTTTTATCCTCAAATGTCACTGCATTGAAACAAGGAATACATTTATAAAAACAGGCTATAATAGATGGTTTGTAAATTATTTAATTTCAACTGCCAGAAGCACTTTATATGAGGGAAAGAAGCTGAAAACAGAACAGAAGGTATAAGTGAAAAGCGGGGGGGGGGGGGGGGGTTCTGTCAGCATCATGAACACTAAACTAAGGGATGTTTAGGTAAGTGTTTCTGAACTGAGACAGATGCTGCTTAGTATTTGTTTGTTACAAAATTACTGAAGGTCACAGAAACCAACTTAGCTGCAAATAAGCCAAGTTAATGTCCAGCTTAAAAAGAAGACTGATGTCTAAACTTCAGCTTTAACACCATAACAGGCTGGTTAGATCAAATCACCTGGTAATTTCTTCTCTTGGCTCTCTGTCTCCTCCTCCATCTCCTCCTGGACGCTCTTCTGGTCCGACTGAACGCTGTCACTGCGCACACGCCTTTCACACACAGTGACACACAATGAGAGGTCAGATCCTGAAACCTTTAATGCTGCTCTGGCAAATGCTCAAGAAATAAACTTGTTTTTGCTTTTTTTTTTTTTTTTTCAGTCAAGGTTACTTTTCAGTGTGAATTTGAAAGAAAATTCACATATTTTGGATCAATAACTCCCAAGAAACCTTTTAAAAATGAGAGCAAAGTTAATCCTGAATGTGTCTATTTTTATTATCTGATTATTATATCTTTGTAAGCTCCCTGCACACTCATCTTACAGCCAGCTGCACGGAGACCAGTGTTATTAGTTCAGGTCAAAGGGCGACTCATTCAAATGAAAATTAGCTTGTTCTAATGCTTCTTATGAGCTCATATGTGTGCGACATTATGCACAGCACAGTGCCACACAGCAGCATCTACAATATGATTTGATTATCAAGGAGTAGCTCTTACATACCCATGCAAACTAGGATGGCTGATGTTTAACCTCTGGGACTGTGCTCAGTTTATTAATCTGATGTTTTTTCTCTCATTTAAATGACCAGCAAATTATTGGCCAATAACATTCCCAGTGTTTAGCTCAGCATTTACCTGAATGATGGTGGGATGTATTCTGGAGGTAACACCGGGGGCAGCGGTAACCCTGACATAGCCATATCTATGAGGTGCATAGCCAAGATAAACTCCTCAGCCGTCAGCTTTCCATCCTGGTCAATGTCTGATAAACTCCTGAAGGAAAAAAAATGAAAGTCACATTTAAAGGACTGCTGTTTTTCTATTTCGACATAGACTGTTAAATTCCAGTGTACTCACCATATCGTGGCAAGCTGGGTCTGGGGAAGACTGGACTGCATCAGGATTGTGCGAGCCTGGGGACCTGAACCACAGACACACAAAGACATGCAGGTTTACATGCAAACATCACAGGAGTATAAATCATAAGCAATAGCATGTTAGTATGTGTGAGTACCAGTGAGGTGTCCACTCATCATCTTGTCGTGGGAGTTAAAAAGCTGTCTGTACTTCAGCCTGGAGGATTGAGGAACTGCCCAATCAGAGGGGGGCTGAGCACTGGGAGAAGGATCACAGAATAAAAGGAAAAATGAGGAACCAATGAAATCTCATAATGAAAGAAAAGAATTACATACAATGCAGGATGCACAACAGGGTCGGGTGACCAGTCGCTGTAGCCAATATATTTGTCTGATCATCCAACCATACTGGATCCAAATTCTGCTGTGATTCTCTTGGTGTGGTTTAACTGCACTACGTACTTTTACATGAATGTTAACAGACAAATTCACCAAGTTCAGAACGGTGTGGACATTTTGGATCATCTGACGTACCCAGCAGCATCAAAAGACGAGCCCTTCTGCAACTTGGTACTGGACCGATTAAACGAAGAGGACTTGTTGACAGCGGGAGCTGAGGGAGACAGAGAGGAGCTCATTTTAGTGAGACTGCAGCCACACACCCATCATCAATGTGAGCACAAACTTGGTGAAGGACTGCAATTTCTCTAAGAAGACTAACTTAAAAACAAAACAGTGACCTGTGACTTAGTAAAGCATTCATGCAGGGATAAAAGAGCGTGTGAATGTCTGAAGTGTAAATATATAAAGCGTGTTATGTGTAAATATGAGCTTAGAGATAGAACACACCACAAAAATGTGAAGACAATGCTCTCCACTGTTACCTGGGTGGGAGAAGCCTGAGATGGGCTGCATCATGCCTGTGGGAGGAGCTCCGTTGGCAAGGGGCTGCGGAAGAGGAGGCGGCGCAGACGAGACGAGTGGGGGCGAAACCCCAACGGGAAGAGGCGGCAGGGGGAGCGGGGGCACGGCTGGCAAAGGAGCTGCGATGGGCGCCATGGGGGGCATGCCTGAGCAAAAACAGACATACAGAGAAGACATGATCATCAGAACATTTTCTTTTCAGAGTCAGTGTCAGAAGCTGAATTCGATCTTATATATTTATACCAAAGAATGGAGAGTGTGCACACAGTGAAGGGCACTGCATGCATCACAACTTTACTGATCTGCAATGACGCTACCACAGGCCAAATATAGAGACAAGAGAGCGAACAAGTTCTATAAAATCTTTGGCAGACAAAGTGATTTATCATCAAATTATTTCTCAAGGCCAACAGGACACCAAGAAGCAGCAGTAAAAAACGACCCACGAACTGTCCTGACTCCAGTTTTTACCTACACTTCCATATCGTATTTTAGACGTGACTCCTTCAGTTTCTGAATAAATTCAATAAATATACTAAAGGTAACAGGTGTCACACTTATGTTCACTGAATGGTTCATAAGCCATTAGTTCAAATGTCAGTCTTACCAAAACCAGTCTGTGTGGGTAAAGGCAGCGGGTGTTGTTTCATACTGGGAGGAAGCGTTGGGGGCAGAGGGTGACCCTGGAGTTTCAGTTTGATGAGCTTCATGGCGATTGAGAACTCATGGATATCCATTCTGCCGTCACCGTTCATATCAGCCAGAGCCCTGCAGGTACACACACAGAGCACCAGCATTTAAAAAAACAATGATGTGGCTTAAAAACCACTGGCGTAAAAATATTTTGTGACATTTTAAAACACTGAAATGAATGAGCTGGCTAATGACCTGGCCATGTGACTCACCATATTTGGGCGAGGACGGGCGGGGGCAGCCCTGATTGAAGAAAAAAGCTCCTCGCCTGGTCACCTGACAAACAAGATGTGAAATCAGTACAGAGCCCAGAGAATCTACAGAAAATGACCTCAAATCTTAATTCTGATGTCAACTAAATCACAAAATGCAATTAGTCAAACCATACTGAAGTTCGTCTCAATCAGTACAGCATAATGTACGACAGAAACTGTGACTTTCACTCAATGTTCCGTTTTCCAAACCCCGGGGGGGGGGGGGGATAAGCCAATCCTGAGTCACTGGTAAGCTATCACATTTACACAGATACACTAGAGGAAGCAGGGGCAATGGTCTGTGGGTGGGGTGTGACTGGTATGTAGGTGTTAAACAATGACAAAAGCGAAGATCAAAGGTCCCGAAGACAACAATGAGGAGAACAGATCAAGTGGTCCAACACCAGGAGGTCGGAAACTGTCTCCAGACATTACTCAATTAGCAAAACCACATGTAGATTAGAACCTGTAGATAAACAGTAATAAGATGCGCAGGCAGTGTTTAATTAAAGTGTTAATTAAGCAGCAACACAATGCGTAAGGGTCAAACAACACTGAGTCTGTCCCGATATTCTTCATCTCCTCCGGCCTCTCAGTTCATCCTGTCTGAAACAAGCTCTCCCTTTAATGCCGCGGTTAAGCTCGACGCTTTGGTTACTGTTCCTAGGAACTCACGTCAATACGGCCATGTGACCATTTATTCTCATGCTTGACTCACTACAACTAAATTCATCACATCAGCACATGTCCCGGAATACGAACAGAAGTCTGTGTAACAGGAAACAAAGTGACTCTGGAGGTTTTCTGCAGAAAGCTTCATTTTTTTCAGCTACTGCAACAATTTCCATCAGTCTCATCGGGGGAATCTCTGTACTCCTGCATTATTACATCATTAACCCTTTATTTCCCACAGGCCCGCCGGTGGACTCGTTAACTTCAAAGGTGCCGCCATTCGCAGACTTTCGGCAACAATTACCATAATAACCCTATATTGATTGTGAAGTGCAATGTCTCAGCTTTCAGAAACCGTTTGAATTTTTCCGATAGGACAAACGGTCACGTAATTACGGTAATTTAAAGTGTGTTTGATCAGATGGCTCAGTGGTGATACGCTCGGCTGATTCGACCAGCTGTTCATGGCAAGTAAGGGCAGGTAACAGGTGTATCGGCGGCAATCGCCGCTGTTAGGGTTAAAATGCACGCAGAGACCGACCAACCCGCGAAACTTGTATGTCCAGTCTGGCCACATGTGAGGTGCATGACAGGCCAAAAAGACACCAAAGTGGACTACATCACAGCGCGCCAGCAGTTATGATGTTGCTTTTGGCACAGGCCACCATAAGTCAACTGTCTTCTGATTGGACACCCCTCACAAACAGTACTGGAACAGCAGGGGCAGGTTTTTGTTCTCACTGACATCATACAGAGCCAAAAGAAAAAAAAACTGCCTGATATTGAGCATTTAAAGCAGTCTAAAGCCTGAGCATTTATCTCATCATTGCTGAGTATGATAACACATACCAGTGACCCCAAAGTGCCACTGCACTAAAAATTGTTTAGCATGTAACGTCACTATTCATTCTGACATCAGCTACTACTCATAGTATATATAATTTAGAAGCATTTGAGTGTTATAAAATAATTCCTAAATGCTATATAGATGTTGATAATCCTGGAACCCTCAGCAGTTTATATAGTAAGTTTCACCCAGATTGATTAAGGCATCTAGGAGGAGGTAGGGAACAAACACACACACACCTATGCAAGTCAAACAAGTATTTAATCATTTGCAAGGCACACTGTGATTTGAAACTGTATTAATTCACTATAAATTAAAGCTTTGGCTGTAATTTATGATGTTTTCTTCCTAATAAAGTCCAGTTTTCTTTTTTTAAAGACCCCATTTCTTATAACCCCCACCAAGCACTGAAGACATCTGACACCTGGACAGCAAGTTCCCCACATAGCCAACAATAAACCATGTGACACTGGCCTTGTGCGTGCCCCTGTCTCACCTTACCCATGTCCTGTAAGTGTGTGTGCGTGTCTGTGTGAGTGAGAGAGAGCAGTAGGAGGGAGTGTGTGTTACCTGTGATGTAACCCCCAGCAGTCGGAGAGAGGCTATGAAACTGCTGATCATGTTTGGCTCTCTCATCCACAGAGATCAGAAACACATCTGGACCTAACACACCCATGAGAAACAAACAAGAAACACACACACACACACAGCGAAGGCCAAGACAAAGTCAGACACAGACAGGGAGAAAAAGAAGGCGTGAGAAGAATGTGTTAGTCATGAGTTTCACTTCCTGTTATGAAATTCCAATTAAGTGTTAAAAAGAGTGTCAGCTCTGAGATGAACAGCGTGAATGATTAACGCGAATATAATCAATTCATCAATAGTTGACAGAAACAATGTAGGCGTTACAAACCCAGCCTTCATGATCTATACTGAGCTATAAAGGCATCCAGCATGATGGTGTTAATTGTGATATTGAAAAATGTATTTAAAAAACATGCTAATCCCGTGCCAGCACAGTTACAGTTAAACGCTCACTTTGCACTTTTTTCTGGCTTTCTTCTTCCTACAGCCTTTCAGTTGCTACTATGATGCAGCCACAGCTTATCTGCACACTCCACAGCTCACTAAAATAAAATAACCACTGCTAACAGAATTCATGTTTCTACTGCTGCAGAAAGCTACAAACTGCAGCAACAAACAACAAACCCACCAAGTCATACAGAGACCCACACAGGTGATGTTATGTTGTTGAGTGAAGCAGCAGAGACGGGCAAACTGCACAGGACGTAACTGCTAATTTAACTTCCGATCTGGTGTCGGCTCCTGCTGCCGCTTCTCTTTTCTTCCCCGGTGCTCTGATAGCAGCTAAAGCTGGCTGGTCTGTTAAACTGTTGCACCTTGACTCACGGGTGTGGCTTTGACCGGCTCAATTTTAGCTTCAAGATCTTAAATACTTGTGTCAAAGACAAACACTGAAATAATAAATTTAAGCAAAAATAAATAAATCCAGTGAGGGATAACCATCCATAGTATTTTATTTTATTTCAATCCAGTGTTTTTAATTCCTGGAGGCTACAAGCGCAGCTTTGCATGATCTTCATGGCAGAACAAAAATAATCCTTATGTTTCTTTTTGGGCCTCAGTAAAGCCCCTCTGTTCATCCTCTGCTTCAGTTAGCTTCCTCTTTATTAACTTTCTTCTGATTGGCTGCCCCTCACAAACAAAAGGTTTCAATAGCAGGTTGGTGGGGCAATGCTCACAGCCAGAGCTGTGTGCCTGAGGTCACCATATTAAGGGATGGTCACAGATGGTCTGAAACAATGCACTTAAGAGTGGCTGTGTAGTGTAGTGGTCAGTTGTGTCAGGAAGGGCACCAGTGTTAAAAACAAACAAAAAAACCCTCAGAAAACACTTTGCTGATAAGATCATAGACCAAGTCACTCCTCACAGGTCATACTGAATAAAACATGAAATCCATCTTCTAAATTTGTTCATTTTAAGTCGATAACCAACGGATGTGGTTTCTCAGTCAGATCCACTCCTCACTCATCACATCTAGTTTATTTTAAAGCACCAAGATGGCAATAGTAAAAAAAAAAAGCACATCTTGGGGTTTCATAACAGGACTCCGCTAACGGGTGGTGTCACAGTAGCTATGTCAATCTTTTATACTCTGTTTCAGAACCAGTTCAAATGTCAGAAATAATATTTCGAGACAGAAGGAAAAAGGAGGAAAAGGGGGGAAAAAAGACCTCGTCATAACTATAAAATGCACCATAAACCACAGTATGAAACAAGAGCACCGCGGGTACCAATGCTCGGCTGTTTTGGATTTGTAACTGGGATGAAGGGGTGAGGGTGAGGGGTCAAAGTCGAGCTGCGAAACAGCTCGACTTTTACTTTGAAACAGTCGAGCTAAAAATGTGCATCGCAGACAGGCTGCACCCTGCATATATTTGTATACTCATGGTCTGTATGTCCTTTTACATTTATACAATTTATTAAAAAAAAAAAAAAACATACTTCCTACCGTACAAAATACATTTTTCTCATTTTGTGGGTCATTCTTTCTGTAAACTGTACTACTTCTGTATCATGCTTCATACTTCCATTTACTTGAATCAGGAAGGGCAGGGGCTTAGAAGTTCAGTGAGTTGTTCTGACTCATTTAAAAATGGAAGAGAAACTGCTGCTGAAGGGAGGTTATTTCTCAATAACACTTGAAATTACACTTGTCACCTCTTTTGTGTTGGATGCTTCTGCCAAAATGTTTCAAAATAAATACAAAAATAACCTACAAACAGCTAGTGGAAATCTGCTTTTAATTATCTCATATTTTTGGAAACACTACAAACGATATTTTGGCCTACACCTGTCTGATACTACATTGTTACTATACCATGACGCAATCATTTCATTCAGGTTCAGGCACTTCTAGCTGCAGGGAGAGTTTTTCCATCACGTCCCGCTGATAAAAAACAAACTCGAGGGGCCGGTCCTCACTCAGCAGAGGCAAGCATGTTTTGGGTAACAGCTTACAGTCTGTCTACAGGCTGACAAATCTCAGACAAATCTGTGTGCTTTTTAACCATTTGACTTAGTCTGCCTTTGTCTCCATCTGTTAGTTGTTCTGATGGGAAATCTGTCTCTCTCCCTACAATGTTAGAACAATTTGGTCGCTACATCCACTCATACCCAAAAAAGGAAAATACTGATTTTGGGAAACTGCTTGCAGCTACAATGACCTCCGAAACTACATTAACATCAGTGTGAAATTTAAGTGACTGAAGCAGGAAAAATATCAGTTTCACTCTTGTGCAGACACAGTTTTTGGAGGGCGCTGTATGTCTCGTTGTCAGATGACTTTATTCTACTTCAAAGCTGAAGTTTGTCTTCTAATGAACTCTTGATGTTGCCATTTTGCTCCTCTCTTAGCCGACAGCTCTTAAAAGGAGACGTCAACATTCACTATACTTTCAGTCACACATAAATACTGACCTGTGAATGTGGTTGGGAACTGTGCCATGGTTCACTCAGTCTTCTGCAGCTACACAACACCTGAAACAACACATTAAAAAACACAGATGAAGATTTTATCTGACCACCTCAACAGATATTGAACAAAACTAGCCCACATTAACACCATTTCCCTGAACAACCATAAAAATGCTTTTATTGTGAAGGAGCCAGCCTCTGTCTGCGAGGTCAGCAACCCAGCAAGATGTTAAAAGGACCAAATAATGTCTGGTCAACAGCCAAAAGTGCTGACACAGTGGACAAAGTCAGTGAGGGGGAAGCGACATTCCAGTCCAGTCTGGAGTTATATTCATCTCTGTTGTCTTTCTTTTTGGTCTCCATCCCACTGATGGCTTACAGTTTCCTAACTTTTGAGCAGACTGCAGTCTTTACCAGCATTGCCCATGCTTGTGCATGTCAGCAGGGCTGCAAACTTTTCTTTATGCAGGGCGGGCTGCCGGAGCACAGTTGCTTGTGCTTCACTGGGGCGTCCACACATTTTAACAAAAACAATTGAAGACTTTTATAGACCAATATGAATGCAATTAAGACCCAGTTCACCTTAAAAAAAGTAGAAAAGATATTAAAGAACAGTGAATTTCCAGTGTGTCTTCATAAGTTTTATAAGACTAATGTCTACCACCCAGAGCTCCTCTGCTTTTAATGCGAGCTTAAATGTGAAAGGCGTCTGGAGGTTGTTTACTGGAGTTAATGTTAGAGCAGAGTGGGTCACAGTCTCATTCTGAGGCCAGACTTTGGTGACAACATAGATCTGAATACAGATTAACGCTGAGTGATGGCAACACAGTTTTTCCTCTGAACCAAACAACTTCTGAAAAACCGTTCACCCAAAGTTATAAAGACACTCAGAGAAACAGAACGTTTCTGTAAAATGACTCCAGTAAAGTTTCTAATTTGAGCGTGTTGTTACTTTCAACAGGCTTCTATTGTCCTTCAGATCTCGTTGTACTTGGGCTTACCCACATTGAAGTACAGTAACATTAAGAGAAATTATTTTAACTCATTATTTCTGGAAGCAGGTAATGCTTTAAGTGAAAACACCACAAGAGCCCACACATAAAAATACCCACTGTATTGGTAGTGTGCAGGTGCTATGCAGAGCTCTGCAGACTCACATCTACATGCTACAGCTGTGTACTGTCACCAGGGGTTAGTGTCAAAAATGTGCTAAAAAAAAAAACTCAGTAAAGCTGGCTACTGGTGTTAGCACTGTTGGTCCTTTAACTTAGCCCTGATAAACAAGAAGACAGAAATGATACGATGAAGAACGTCTTTGTAGTGAAGTGAAACACGGTGTTAGTAAGAATGAAAACTCTCCCCTGCAGCCGCTGTCTGGCTTCCTATCCATGCTTTCTGAATATTTGATGTTTTTCTACACTTTATCCTTGTCATTTCCTTTCATGTTCAAGCTGACTTTTCCACCCAAGACACAGCAGGCTAAGCACTCTTTTCTTTGGAGGACTTTACCAAAGTGTTTCTGTAGCCTCTGCATCCTTTCCCACAGATAAGACATTCCTTGAGCAGGCTCTTAAATACAATGACAGCCAACCAAGTGTATTTTGTGATTTAATTCAATTTTTCATCCCTCCAAGATGACAACGTGATTTACTTCTGGAAAATCCCCTCGCTCTTACTCACTGCTACACAGCTAGTTCTTGTCCTTCTTGGATTCCCTTGCAGTCAAGCAGGCCAGGTTGTTTTTGTGGTAGTCAATCAACCTCCAACGCCTTGGACTGCATCGGGCATTGCTGGTCCTTGTGCTTTTTCTGCTCTGGAAGTTCCACTGAAGGGGTACTCTAAACCAGAATCGAAGGCAGGTGGAGGACTGGTGCTCTTATGCTGTAGCTCACCGAGGCTGAAGAGCAGAACAGACAGTATTGTCAGTCCAAAGATGTTGGAGGTGGGAGTTCATCAATGGGATAAGGTATTTACTGGAGAGGCAGCTAAGTATTGCTGCATTGTTTGTTGTTACAAAGTATATATGGTATTATTTATTTACGGATTTAGGAAAATGTGGGTGCATCTTTTTGCATACACACATGTGAACCCTCTGCCTTACTACCATCACAAATAAAGCTACCCCTCTCTCTGGGTAACCATCCAATGAACTCAGATACCCAAACATGATAAATTCAACTTTAGCTTGATGTGCTTCAGTAAATTCTGAACAGACTACAAGTTTTGCATTAGTGGTTATTGGTTCTTTGTTGGTTTCATTTTGGAACCAACAGGCCTGAGAGCCAGTGAGACAGAATTGTATCTTCATAAAAGCAATGTCAGCTTCACAATCCCAACAAATGTTTAAGACATTTAAAAGGAGTGTTTTGAAGTCTTAACTTGAAAGCTGAAGTTTGGTCTGGGATAAGCTCCTGTTTTTATAGTCAATAAAAAAAAGTAAAGACACTAACAACAGAATAATCAAGTTTTAATTGTATGTTTGAAGAAATTACCGTAAATTCCGTAAAAAGCCAGCTGATCAAAGTCCCTTTGATCGGTGATACCATAGATATATATACATAGATACCGCATTGATCTCTGACTCGTATGCCTACGTCACCGCCATATTGGAGGGGGCAAAAGCGGCCACCATAACATGAGAGAGATGCTGCACT